>WSYQ01001217.1:0-239947 GCA_011426435.1 Lysiphlebus fabarum
TGAAGTTGATGTTGTTGGCCTTGATGAGACAATGTTGAAGGTGGGACATGACAACCTACTTTGCCGGTGTGTACTTTTTTACAAAATAAAAAAATATATCTAACAATATTGTCTATCTTGCTTGTTTTGATGATGATAACATACAAAAAATTACAATTTCTCTCTTTTTTTAATAATTTTTTTTGTTATCAACAGTGGCTCCCTCCACTGCTCTATCTATTGACAGATTATATATTATTAATTGTTTTTTTATTTTTCTTACCAATACACTGATAATAATTTTATTGATAAAGTTTTTTTTCAATGATTCTTATGTAAATTGAAGAAAAAAAAAAAGTTGTTTATGTTTTTTAAAACAGCTTGGATGAGGTCAGCTGGGTTAAAGTCTAAAACTACCGTTACGAGGTCAAATTTTTTATTTTTATCCAGGTATTTTTTTTCTACAAGCACAAAGAAGGAAATAAAAGTTTTTAAATATTTTAATATTGTTGTTATTATATCAAGTGCTTTATTTATTTATTTTATATTTTTTATTGGGTAATATTGAACTTTGGAACTTAAACTGGGTGTGTGATATTCAATCCAATCAAGAGTAATCTAGATTTTATTTTTTTGCAGACATATTATTTATTCTTTTATCTATATGTACATCTTCTCTAATCAGTAGGATGATGATTATAAAAAATTTATTATCTTTTTTATCTTAGTGATAATTGTATATTTTATTTATTAAAAATTAATTTTGTATTAAAATTATAATTAAAAAAAAAAAATTTATCTGTAAGTTCAAGAGGGCGTTGTCAACTTTCATACAGTATTATACGTATAAAAATATGGAACCCAAAAATTGTTAAAATTACCCAACACTGACCTTGTCGCCTTTTATAAATGCACCTTAATTTAATCGCCATTTTTGTTTTCTTGAAATGCATTTCTCTCTCTCTCTCTCTCTCTTATGTACATTAACAATAAATGGATTGTTTATATATTGAGAAAAATAAAGACTTATGATCAAAATAATTTAATTTAGTTTTAAATGAATAAATTTTTTGTTTTGAATAGTTTGTTAATTAAATTGATTTTACTTTTTTAATTTGAAGTAGTTGTATTAGCTTAAACAAAGCTTATAAAAAAGTGTGTTTTTTTTGACAACACTTTAACCACAGTGAGTCAATTGTTTTTTTTTAATTTTGAGTTATATTAAAGTATCTAAATGATTTAATTTTGAATTAATTGAATTTATATTTATTGTTATAGAAAAACAATGAGTTTAATAAAAGATGAGATTGATAGCTTTGGTGAAAGTTCATCAACTGTAACAAAATCAGAATCAACATCACCATGTAATAAATTTTGGCAAAAATTAGAAGCATTGTCTGGTGTTCAAATACCAGTACATATTAAAAACATATTGCGTTTAAATAATTTTGATAATTATCTTTCATTTTGTAGTTTAAACTCTGAAATGTTAAGTGAATTAGAAATTTTTGTTAAAGAAGATATGCTAGATTTACTTGAAGAAGATTGTAATCTTCAAGATTATTTTGGTATTTATCATAAAAATCCAACAAAATTTCGTTTTTTAATAGGTGATAAAGCATTATTAATAAGATTGGTTGGTTTGGTTAATAATAAATTAGATCTTGATTATTGGAATCCACCACAAATTAAAAAAACAGATGTACCTAAAATAAAAATTAGATTAAGTGAAGCAGATATTGTTATGGAACAAAATAAATTATGTCATATGATACAAAATTCATTACAAAATTTATCACAAAAAAATTATGAAAATGATGTATGTCAAAATTTTGCAACATTAACAACAGATGATCTTGATATTCAAGTATCAATTAAAGAAAATAATGTTGATACAGCTGATTCATTTACTTATATTGCAAAATTAAAATGTATTTTATGTTCATCTGTTATAACAATGGCTAAACAAGTTAGAGGATGGATTATTTCAAATTATATAAGACATATACACAGTCATATATTAACACCAGATGAAAAAAGACAATCTAAAAAAAGAAAATTTACGAAAAATTTAATTAATAATCCATTGGGTAATTGGGATGAACAAGATGATGATTCATCATCATTTAATGAACAAGCTGATGATCCATTACACGATTCAATTGAAACAGCACTAACAATATCTAACAATAAAAAATTGAAAAATAATTCTGCATCAGTTGATGACTATAATATGAAGCAAATAATATCATCTATTAATTGGCCGATAAATCAGTATAAACAATTACAATGTTAGTAATACAATATATGTTTTGTTTATTTTTTATTTCACACAAATCATAAAATATATAAAAAAATTTTTTTTAACTCTAGTTAGTATGTCTATTGATTAAACTTTATAAATCACAAGTTTGATATATATTTTGTCAAACATTTAAATAATAAATAAATAAATCATCAAAAAAAAAAAAACAAAAACAGACAAAAACATAAATTGTTATTATTTAGTTTATAATTAAAATTAAATTTATAGTAATAATAAATTATTTTAAAAAAAATAGTCTATTTTAATATGATTTTTAAAATTTAAAAAAAAAAAACTTAATTGTATTCAAAGAATCAATTCTTTATTATTCTACATTAATATCATTTTAGTTTGTTTATTTTTTAGTTATTATAAAATGCATTATGTATTGTCATTCCAAGACCCATATAAAAACAATCTAGTATAAAACATAAAAAAAAAATTAATATTTAATAACAATTATTCACTGAAAATATATCATCTTTTAATACGTATTTAGCTATAATACAATTTAATTACTAAGAAAATAAAAACAATTAAATTTATGTTATTTTTAATTTCACCTTAGTACAAGTGTATTTGATTATAAAATAAAAAATATGATAAACATATATTAATAATATTTAACTCTTAATAATGTATACAAATTAACAATTAAAAAAAAAAAAAAATGTAATAAAAATGTCAATCAGTTTTGTCAGTAACATATTAAACATTATATTATATATAATTTTTCATTTTCTTTTTTTTTTTGTTCATTGATAAATTGATTTATGACTAATATCAATTTTTGACAACCATATTTTCCCATAATTTTTATTAATACTGAAAATGAAATTCTTCCACAACCAAGAGCGGTCTTTGTGTTTTTTTCTTTTTGAAATAATAATTTATTAAAAGTCTTAAATTGATATTGCTGTTGCACGTACTGCAGCACTTAATATTGGATTTGGATCTGGTTCTTCAGTAAGTATTGTAACTTTAGTCCATTCTCTACGTTTATTACTTTGTTTAAGTGCATCAATAACAGCTTGTATATATAAACCATCATCAAATGTTGCTGCACGTGATACTGGTTCTTTAATCCATCCTCTTTTATCTTCAACTGGTTGAAATGCTTCTCTTAATGCACCAATCATTTTTTTTAAACCTTTAACATATGGTCTTGGTATTGAATCAGATATACCATTATATGATTCATTAATATTTTCCATATCACGATACAATACTTCTTCTTGATTATTTTTACAACCATGTAAATCACCACCACGTACAACAAGATGACCATTTGTACCACAAACAATTACTTCTTGTGTTAATTTACCACGTAAATGATTACTTAATGTTGCTGTTACAAATGTACCATTTGTTAATTCCATTTGAAATGTACAAAAATCTGGTGATGTTACACGTCTTATACCATTTATATTTTTAGTTGTTTGAGTAAATGTTTTAACAACAGCATGTACTCTTAATGCTTTTTGATTTATTAAATGAAATACTAAATCAATAACATGACTACCAACAAGTGCTAATATTCCACCACCCATTGTATCATCACACAACCAATCATATCCTAAAAATAATATAATACGCATTATTATTCTATTAAATATACTTTTCAATATATCTATATCAATTATTATTATTATTATTATTAGCAAATAAATAATTACCACTACGAAGTAAACTTCCCATTTGTACTCTGATATCAACAATTGTAACTGGTCCACCTAAATAACCATCTTCAATTGCACTTTTCATTCTAACAAATGCAGGAAGAAATCTTAAACTGTGATTAACAATACTTATTAATGATGGATAATACTGTGCAGCTCTAACCATTTTTAATGCTTCACTTTGACTCAAACCAGCTGGTTTATCACATACAACATGTTTACCAATACCTAATGCTTTAACAGCAATTTGGGCATGTAAACTTGGTGAACAAATTATAAATATAAGATCAACATCTTTACGAAGTAATACATCATCAATTCTTGATGTATAAAATGGTATTTCATAATCTTTTGCAATTTCAGCAGCTTCGGCAAGTGTTCTACCCCAAATTGCTTCAATTTTAAAACCTTTTTCACGAAGAAATGGTACAATTACTTTAACTACGCTATTTGTACCAAATAATCCAATACCAGGCAACATTTTTTTAAAATAAATATTATTATTATTTTGTTATTGTTAGGTTTCTTAATAAGTCAAGTCTCAAAGAATCACCGCAAATGCATTTTTTAATATCATAACATCACCAAATAAAAAGAAAAAAATAGAAATAAATTGTGTTTTTATTTTTTAATAATGAAATATATAATCAATCATATTTTTTTATATGCAACAACTGTCAAACATTTTGTTTTTTTTGTGTGTTTTCTTTAGCTGTCACCAATCAAGATGAACTGTAAAGGTGAGTTTTCAATGAAAAATTAAAATAATTTTGGAATGGCGACAAAAAAAATATTATAAACAATTATAAACAAATAAAAGCTGATATATTTATTTTTAAATTAATAATAATAATAATATAGTGAATAATGAGTTATTTTTTAGAAAACTGTTTAAATTATAATAAGATAATAGAACAAGTGAAAAAAACCTCTTTTCGAGCTCTATAACCCTAATACAAACCGGTATTTTTTTTTGACTTTTTTCTAGTATTTTGCCTGGTATTTCCATCAATATTTTCGAAAATTTTTTTTTCATACGGGTTTGAAATCTACGGGTTTGAAATATACGGGTCTGAAATATACGGGTTTGAAATATACGGGTTTGAAATATACGGGTCTGAAATATACGGGTTTGAAATATACGGGTTTGAAATATACGGGTTTGAAATATACGGGTTTGAAATATACGGGTTTGAAATATACGGGTTTGAAATATACGGGTTTGAAATATACGGGTTTGAAATATACGGGTTTGAAATATACGGGTTTGAAATATACGGGTTTGAAATATACGGGTTTGAAATATACGGGTTTGAAATATACGGGTCTGAAATATACGGGTTTGAAATATACGGGTTCATTTTTTGTTTATTATTCTTTAAAAATATAATAATAAATTTTAATTTAATTTCAAAAATTATTTTATCATGTTACAACAAGATAAAAATTTACATTACCGATTTTTAAGTTTTATTTTGAAAAGTCCAGATGGCGCAACTGTATCAATACTCTTGAAAATAAATGGTACATTTCTAGAAAGCATTGAAATATACGGGTTTGAGATCTACGGGTCTGAAATATACGGGTCTGAAATATACGGGTTTGAAATATACGGGTTTGAAATATACGGGTTTGAAATATACGGGTTTGAAATATACGGGTCTGAAATATACGGGTTTGAAATATACGGGTTTGAAATATACGGGTTTGAAATATACGGGTTTGAAATATACGGGTTTGAAATATACGGGTTTGAAATATACGGGTCTGAAATATACGGGTTTGAAATATACGGGTCTGAAATATACGGGTTTGAAATATACGGGTTCATTTTTTGTTTATTATTCTTTAAAAATATAATAATAAATTTTAATTTAATTTCAAAAATTATTTTATCATGTTACAACAAGATAAAAATTTACATTACCGATTTTTAAGTTTTATTTTGAAAAGTCCAGATGGCGCAACTGTATCAATACTCTTGAAAATAAATGGTACATTTCTAGAAAGCATTGAAATATACGGGTTTGAGATCTACGGGTCTGAAATATACGGGTTTGAAATATACGGGTTTGAAATATACGGGTTTGAAATATACGGGTTTGAAATATACGGGTTTGAAATATACGGGTTTGAAATATACGGGTTTGAAATATACGGGTTTGAAATATACGGGTCTGAAATATACGGGTTTGAAATATACGGGTTTGAAATATACGGGTTTGAAATATACGGGTTCATTTTTTGTTTATTATTCTTTAAAAATATAATAATAAATTTTAATTTAATTTCAAAAATTATTTTATCATGTTACAACAAGATAAAAATTTACATTACCGATTTTTAAGTTTTATTTTGAAAAGTCCAGATGGCGCAACTGTATCAATACTCTTGAAAATAAATGGTACATTTCTAGAAAGCATTGAAATATACGGGTTTGAGATCTACGGGTCTGAAATATACGGGTTTGAAATATACGGGTTTGAAATATACGGGTTTGAAATATACGGGTTTGAAATATACGGGTTTGAAATATACGGGTCTGAAATATACGGGTTTGAAATATACGGGTTTGAAATATACGGGTTTGAAATATACGGGTTTGAAATATACGGGTCTGAAATATACGGGTTTGAAATATACGGGTTTGAAATATACGGGTTTGAAATATACGGGTTTGAAATATACGGGTCTGAAATATACGGGTTTGAAATATACGGGTTCATTTTTTGTTTATTATTCTTTAAAAATATAATAATAAATTTTAATTTAATTTCAAAAATTATTTTATCATGTTACAACAAGATAAAAATTTACATTACCGATTTTTAAGTTTTATTTTGAAAAGTCCAGATGGCGCAACTGTATCAATACTCTTGAAAATAAATGGTACATTTCTAGAAAGCATTGAAATATACGGGTTTGAGATCTACGGGTCTGAAATATACGGGTTTGAAATATACGGGTTTGAAATATACGGGTTTGAAATATACGGGTCTGAAATATACGGGTTTGAAATATACGGGTCTGAAATATACGGGTTTGAAATATACGGGTTTGAAATATACGGGTTTGAAATATACGGGTTTGAAATATACGGGTTTGAAATATACGGGTTTGAAATATACGGGTTTGAAATATACGGGTTTGAAATATACGGGTTTGAAATATACGGGTCTGAAATATACGGGTTTGAAATATACGGGTCTGAAATATACGGGTTTGAAATATACGGGTTTGAAATATACGGGTTTAAAATATACGGGTTTGAGATCTACGACTCAATGCAGCATAATGACTTATTCAAGAAATATTGATCAAATAGAAAAAAAAAGTAGAAACTTTTCTTGTTTTTTTTTGAATGCACCAGGTCTTTTTTTTCCCAAAAGTCCTGATCCTGGAAAAAAAAGAAAAACAGCATCGAATACCTCTTTCAGAGTTCTATAACCCTGATCAAACCCCGTATTTTTCCGATTTTTTTTGAGAGCCGCATAAATTTTTTTTCAAAAAGTCCTGATCCTGGAAAAAAAAGAAAAGCAGCTTCAGATACCTCTTTCCGAGTTCTATAACCCTGATCAAACCCCGTATTTTTCCGATTTTTTTTGAGAGCCGCATAAATTTTTTTTCAAAAAGTCCTGATCCTGGAAAAAAAAGAAAAGCAGCTTCGGATACCTCTTTCCGAGTTCTATAACCCTGATCAAACCCCGTATTTTTCCGATTTTTTTTGAGAGCCGCATAAATTTTTTTTCAAAAAGTCCTGATCCTGGAAAAAAAAGAAAAGCATCATCGAATACCTCTTTCCGAGTTCTATAACCCTGATCAAACCCCGTATTTTTCCGATTTTTTTTGAGAGCCGCAGAAATTTTTTTTTTAAAAAGTCCTGATCCTGGAAAAAAAAGAAAAGCATCATCGAATACCTCTTTCCGAGTTCTATAACCCTGATCAAACCCCGTATTTTTCCGATTTTTTTTGAGAGCCGCATAAATTTTTTTTCAAAAAGTCCTGATCCTGGAAAAAAAAGAAAAGCAGCTTCAGATACCTCTTTCCGAGTTCTATAACCCTGATCAAACCCCGTATTTTTCCGATTTTTTTTGAGAGCCGCAGAAATTTTTTTTCAAAAAGTCCTGATCCTGGAAAAAAAAGAAAAGCAGCATCGAATACCTCTTTCCGAGTTCTATAACCCTGATCAAACCCCGTATTTTTCCGATTTTTTTTGAGAGCCGCAGAAATTTTTTTTTAAAAAGTCCTGATCCTGGAAAAAAAAGAAAAGCAGCATCGAATACCTCTTTCCGAGTTCTATAACCCTGATCAAACCCCGTATTTTTCCGATTTTTTTTAAAAGCCGCATAAATTTTTTTTTAAAAAGTCCTGATCCTGGAAAAAAAAGAAAAGCAGCATCGAATACCTCTTTCCGAGTTCTATAACCCTGATCAAACCCCGTATTTTTCCGATTTTTTTTGAGAGCCGCAGAAATTTTTTTTTAAAAAGTCCTGATCCTGGAAAAAAAAGAAAAGCAGCATCGAATACCTCTTTCCGAGTTCTATAACCCTGATCAAACCCCGTATTTTTCCGATTTTTTTTGAGAGCCGCATAAATTTTTTTTTAAAAAGTCCTGATCCTGGAAAAAAAAGAAAAGCAGCATCGAATACCTCTTTCCGAGTTCTATAACCCTGATCAAACCCCGTATTTTTCCGATTTTTTTTGAGAGCCGCATAAATTTTTTTTCAAAAAGTCCTGATCCTGGAAAAAAAAGAAAAGCAGCATCGAATACCTCTTTCCGAGTTCTATAACCCTGATCAAACCCCGTATTTTTCCGATTTTTTTTGAGAGCCGCAGAAATTTTTTTTTAAAAAGTCCTGATCCTGGAAAAAAAAGAAAAGCAGCATCGAATACCTCTTTCCGAGTTCTATAACCCTGATCAAACCCCGTATTTTTCCGATTTTTTTTAAAAGCCGCATAAATTTTTTTTTAAAAAGTCCTGATCCTGGAAAAAAAAGAAAAGCAGCATCGAATACCTCTTTCCGAGTTCTATAACCCTGATCAAACCCCGTATTTTTCCGATTTTTTTTGAGAGCCGCATAAATTTTTTTTTAAAAAGTCCTGATCCTGGAAAAAAAAGAAAAGCAGCATCGAATACCTCTTTCCGAGTTCTATAACCCTGATCAAACCCCGTATTTTTCCGATTTTTTTTAAAAGCCGCATAAATTTTTTTTTAAAAAGTCCTGATCCTGGAAAAAAAAGAAAAGCAGCATCGAATACCTCTTTCCGAGTTCTATAACCCTGATCAAACCCCGTATTTTTCCGATTTTTTTTGAGAGCCGCATAAATTTTTTTTCAAAAAGTCCTGATCCTGGAAAAAAAAGAAAAGCAGCATCGAATACCTCTTTCCGAGTTCTATAACCCTGATCAAACCCCGTATTTTTCCGATTTTTTTTGAGAGCCGCATAAATTTTTTTTCAAAAAGTCCTGATCCTGGAAAAAAAAGAAAAGCAGCATCGAATACCTCTTTCCGAGTTCTATAACCCTGATCAAACCCCGTATTTTTCCGATTTTTTTTGAGAGCCGCATAAATTTTTTTTCAAAAAGTCCTGATCCTGGAAAAAAAAGAAAAGCAGCATCGAATACCTCTTTCCGAGTTCTATAACCCTGATCAAACCCCGTATTTTTCCGATTTTTTTTGAGAGCCGCATAAATTTTTTTTCAAAAAGTCCTGATCCTGGAAAAAAAAGAAAAGCAGCATCGAATACCTCTTTCCGAGTTCTATAACCCTGATCAAACCCCGTATTTTTCCGATTTTTTTTGAGAGCCGCAGAAATTTTTTTTTAAAAAGTCCTGATCCTGGAAAAAAAAGAAAAGCAGCATCGAATACCTCTTTCCGAGTTCTATAACCCTGATCAAACCCCGTATTTTTCCGATTTTTTTTAAGCCGCATAAATTTTTTTTTAAAAAGTCCTGATCCTGGAAAAAAAAGAAAAGCAGCATCGAATACCTCTTTCCGAGTTCTATAACCCTGATCAAACCCCGTATTTTTCCGATTTTTTTTGAGAGCCGCAGAAATTTTTTTTTAAAAAGTCCTGATCCTGGAAAAAAAAGAAAAGCAGCATCGAATACCTCTTTCCGAGTTCTATAACCCTGATCAAACCCCGTATTTTTCCGATTTTTTTTGAGAGCCGCATAAATTTTTTTTCAAAAAGTCCTGATCCTGGAAAAAAAAGAAAAGCAGCATCGAATACCTCTTTCCGAGTTCTATAACCCTGATCAAACCCCGTATTTTTCCGATTTTTTTTAAAAGCCGCATAAATTTTTTTTTAAAAAGTCCTGATCCTGGAAAAAAAAGAAAAGCAGCATCGAATACCTCTTTCCGAGTTCTATAACCCTGATCAAACCCCGTATTTTTCCGATTTTTTTTAAAAGCCGCATAAATTTTTTTTCAAAAAGTCCTGATCCTGGAAAAAAAAGAAAAGCAGCATCGAATACCTCTTTCCGAGTTCTATAACCCTGATCAAACCCCGTATTTTTCCGATTTTTTTTAAAAGCCGCATAAATTTTTTTTCAAAAAGTCCTGATCCTGGAAAAAAAAGAAAAGCAGCATCGAATACCTCTTTCCGAGTTCTATAACCCTGATCAAACCCCATATTTTTCTAATTTTTTTTAAAAGCCGCAGAAATTTTTTTTTTAAAAAGTCTTGATCCTGGAAAAAAAAGAAAAGCAGCATTGGATACCTCTTTCCAAGTTCTATGACCCTGATACAACCCCATATTTTTTTTGAAAAAAATTTTGAGGAATTTCTATAGTTCTAAACAAAATTCAAATACTTCTTCAGTTATTATATTTGCCTAATCAAATTTCAGAATTTAAAAAAAAAAAATTTGAATACTTCTTCAGTCGTCATATTTGCCTGATACAAAATAAAAATATCAAAATCAAAAATTAATTGTATTGAACTGCCTCGAAAAATTAAATGTAGTTACTACACAACAACACGTAGCATCGTGTTAGTGTGAGAATGAAACATTTTCATGAATATACAAATGTCGCAAAATTTAGACCAATCAGCATACAAATCACAAAACAAATGGTTGAAGTATTTGTTAATAATATTTATTAGTTAATCTTAATTAATTATTTTTTATTTTAATTCTTATTAAATTAATTCATGAAATTTAATTTTTTGCTGCTTGCTCTGGTTTTGAACGTTTACGAGCAATTGCATCCTCAACAGCTTTAAGTTGTTTTAATAATTCTTCTCTTCTTGAATTTGCTACTTTTTTAGCTGCTTTAGCAGCAAGTGTTGCTGTGCTTGCTTTACTTTCAGTTGTTGGTGATGGTTCAAATGGTCGTTTTTTACCAGCTATTGTTGCGGAACGATCTGTTTTTTTAACTGTTTGTGTATTTGTTGTTGATGATTTTTGAGGAATTTTTTGATGTTGTTTTGTTGTATTTGAATTTTTAGGATCAATATGTTTTGTTGATTCTTTACGGTTAATTGTAGGAGATGGTGGTGATGATATTTTTTTACGTCTTACATCAACTGAAGAACTTGATGAATAACTTGATTCACTTGAATCACTGCTGCTACCACTACTGTCAGATCCTGAACTACTGTTAAATAATAAGAAAATAAAAATAAATAATTAAATATAATAAATAAATTATAAAATACATATAAATTAATATATTAATATATATATATTTACCTTGATCGTGAATTTCTTTTAACATTTTTTGTAATTGGTGCAATTTTTTCTCTTCCTTTTTCATGATGACGTTGTGATACAAGTGGACTTGGTGCTGGTGGATTAAGACCAGCACGTCTATGAAGTGCTGCTGTTGTTGGTGATGTTACTTTTGAACCACGTTGTGCTGGTGCTGGTGGATTCATTATCATTGCACTACGTGATTGTGATGATGAATTGACTGGTGGTGGTGATGGAGGTGGATGTTTGCTACTTTTAGTATGACCACGATTACGAGTTGATGGAGATGGAGATCTTGATAATGAGTCATAAGAACTGTAACTAGAATGACTTGAACTTCTGCTGGAACTTGTACTTGAATATGATGAACCAGATGAATAAGATTGTCTTCTTGATCTTCTTGATGAAGTTGGTGCAGTGGTTGCTGTTGCTGCTGTACGTCTAACAGTAGTTGGTGATTTTCTTCTCATCCATGGATCAGCCCATTCATCACCTCTTCCTCTTTCCATTGGTGGTTGTTGTTCATCTTCTCTCCATACTTTTGGTGGTGGTATTCTTTCAACAATAACTTCTCTTGTTGGTCTTTTTTGTTTTTTTTCATATTTTTCATAATAACCACGTTGTTCACGATCACGTTCACGTTGTTCTCTTTCATGTTCGCGTGGTGGGTATGGTGGAGGTGATACTGAATGTGCAAGACCACCACGTGATGGTGGAATACCATGATAATCAGGATGTTCACGATAATCTGGTGGACCTGAACGTGAATCAGTTTTATATTGTACACGTCTATAATATTCAGATGATGATGGTGGTGGTAAAGGTGGTGGTAATGGTCCTGCTGATGAATAATAAGCATCAGGATCATCATAACGATCTGGTGTTTCACGTAAAGGTGGTGGATATCTACGTGACATTTCTTTTGGTGCTGGTGGCCAACGATCATTTGGCATTTCTGGACTTGCTGGCTGTAAATAAATATAATTTATAATTATAATAATGAATTAATAAAATAATAATATTAATATTTATTTAAAAAGCAAAATAAATAAATAAATAAAATATATTAACCTTGACATAATATCCAGCCTCACGTTCTAATTCATCTTGTCCAAGACTTAAATTCATTTTTTTTTCTTCAAAATCCATATCACTTTCTTTACGTTTATTAGCTTTTCTCATCATTTCTTTAGCATGTCTTAAACCACGTTCCCATGCTGATTCTGATGGTAAATCTTCACTTTTAACTGAAGGATGTGGATGTGGTGGATAACCAGTTAATGGACGTATTAAACTTGGTCTTTCAACATGTGTACGAAATTCATGTGGTGTTGGTGCTGCATGAGGTGGATACGCCATTGGTCTAACCATATCAAACATTGTATAATTACCTTTATCAGTAACACCTGGATGTAAAAATCTACAACTAATACCCCATGTACATTGTCCACGACTATAAAAACGACAAACTGGTCTTGGTTCTGTTTCTTCTGGTCTTGCATCATCACCATCACTTAATTCACCTTCTTCAAGTTCTGATTCAACTTTTTCACCTTCTTCATTATCATTAACTTCGCCATCATCATCATCATCATCATCATCATTTTTGTTATTATTGTTATTACTATTAATACCACCATCTTTTTTATTATCATTATCATCATTTTTATTATTATCATTTTTAATTTTATCTTTATCATTTAATTCAACATCATTTTCTTTAGTTGATAATTTATCATCATCATTATTTTCTTTATTATTTTTAGATTCATCTTTATTATCACTTTCATTAATTATTTCTTTAGTATTTGTATCATTTGTTTCAATTATTGGTGGTTGTGTAACATCTGTATCAATATCATCACGCTCATCTTTCCATTGTTCTTCAGCTTCAAAATCTAATTGTTCATTATCTTCATTAATGCTTAATGGCACAACATTATTATCATTATTTTCAATTTTTTTATTTTCATCAGTTGGTATTTGTGATGATGGTTTTTCACGCTCAACTGATTCACGTGGACTTTCATTTGTTACTGAATTATCAACATCATCTAAACTATCAAGATCTGAAACATCTGATAAATCTTCACCATGTGTCATTGGTACTGATGATTTTGTTGTTGTATTTTTTGTTGATGAAGGTTCATCATCAATATCATCATCAGATATTTGTTCACCATCTAATTCTGATATCTTTTTTTTTTTATCATTTATATTTTTAATATTATCATTTTCATTAATATGATCATCATCATCATCATTATCATCTTCATCATCATGTTCATGTTCATCATTATTTGTTGTTTTTTTATTTAATGATTTTTGTGAGCTATGATCAGATAAATTTGATTTAACTGAACTACGTCCTGATGTTGGTGAACTATGTGATTCAAAATTTTTATAAGATTTTGTTGTTTGACGTGATCTATTAGGTGAAAAATTTACTCTATCACATGGTGATTTTGGTGAACTTGGTCCTGATTTAAATATTTGTGTATCACGATTTGGTGAACTTGGTAATGAACTATGTTCAGAACGTGGTGAATCAACTGAATTACCAGATCTATAAGATTTTGGTGAGCCACTTTGTGATTTTTTAGATGAATGACAAGAATCAATTGATCTTGGTGATACTGGTGACATTACTTGTGGTGGTGATCTTGGTTGACTTGTTGAAAAATTTTCTGGTGACATTGGTGATCTTGGTGTTACTGGTGATCTTGTATAACGTGGTGTTACTGGTGATCTTGAATTATGTGGTGTTGTATTTGAATCTGGTGATCCTAATGATACTGGTGATTTTATTGAACATGGTGAATGAGCTCTTTCTGGTGTTCTTATTGTACATGATGAATTTGCCATATCTGGTGATAATGGTGGTGATCTTGGTTGTTTTCTTTCATTATTTGATGTTATTGAACATGATGGTGATTTAACACGTGTTGGTGATGATGCACTTGAACTTGATTCTGATGATTTTCTTGTTGTTGTTGGTGATTGTCCATCTTGTTTAATTGTTCTTCGACGACGATTATTATAACCATCATCTGATGAACTATCAGATCCAGAGTCTGACATATTTTTATTTTATAATTTAACAATAAATATTTACAAAATTTTTTTTTGTAAATTTAAACACCACCTGTGAATGAGATTAATATAATTTAATATATATTTACTTATTGTTTGAATTAAAAAACGACTCGAATCGTAAATATTATTTATTTTTTTAAAATATCAAGTTTCAATAAATGAAATAAAATAAAAAAAAATAAATAAAAAATATATTTAAATTAAAATAAACAAAGAAAGAGACAAACAAATTGATCGTTGATAAAATTATTTGATTATTTAAAATAATAAAATTGATTAATTTAATAATTTAAATATATAAATTTTGCGATCATATACCTACGAGTAATCGCATCGTAACACTTAAACGTCGATTTTAATTATTTTTTTTAATTTTTTATCATCGATGAGTTGGCTTACCTGTGATGTGCTCGTGCAGTACATCTTGAGGACGCGACGCGCGATATCCACACACTTGGGATATTTATTTATATATTTTTTAAAAATTTTTTCTATAGAAACGAACAGACACATTACTAAAAAACTTGAATTACTTTTTTCTACATTTTTTTTTTTTTTGTTAAAATTTTTGTTTAATTCGCATCAAAACGTTTTGATTTCTTTTTTTCATACTAATTATAACATACTTTTTTTTTTATACTTATAACTATTAATCATAATAATAATAATTTTTTTTTTTTTTTGTTTTATTTACCATGATTATTTTTATTATTTAATAAACATAACTTTTAAACTGATACTCAGGGTGGAATACTTTTAACTATTTGATACTTTAAATACTTAATATTTTTTTTAATATTATTTTTCACATAAAGGGAATACAAGATGACAAACTTTTTAATGTCCTGTTGTACCCCAGAATAACTTTTGTGATGTAAACTTTTCATTTAAACTTTTGATACTTTACTTGTAATGTTTATGTATCTTTATTTTTTTTTTATATAAAAAATAAATAAATAAATAATTAAATAAACAAATTATTATTTTTTTTTTTGAGCACAACACAGATAAAGGTGTATACTTATCACCTTTATTTTTTATTTATTTTTTTTTACTTAACGTACTGCACTAGAGCAAATAAACTTTTAACCTGAAAGAATTTATATGTTGGACGTTGGACGTGATGAATAAATTAAAAATAAAAAGATAAAAAAAAAAAAAGATAAAGACTATTAATAATGATTTGATAGTTTAAAAGTTAATAAATGATTACAAATAATTTTATGATGATATTGGAATTTTAAAAATTATCAGTATTGATTTCAGGACACTTGTTGAAAAGAAAATAGAAAAACAATCTAATTGTCATAATTTGTTGAATGATAATATTGTTTATAAATAAATTTAAAAACAATGTATGTCAAATAAAATAAAACAATATATGAATAACAATAGTGTCACTGTAATCAATACTTTAATGATGGTAATGATGATGAAGATGATTATTATAAAAAATAATTGAAAATTAATTTTTCATTCCCAGAAGAATACGCCCATTAGTTTTATGAAAATAACATCAACAACAACAATAAAGATAGTAATAATAATATTAATAATTATTATTAATGATAATAAAAGTTATATGAAGAGAATATATAAATTTATAATTTTTACAAATCTCACCTTGATCCTGGTGAGCCAGTGATGACGTCCAAATATATCCAAAAAAATTTTTAGAGCAATTTAGAGTTACAATATACCGGCGTTGTTTCAATTCTAACCCTTGTTATCCATAACAGACTTGTCTTGATTATTATATTATACAATCAATTTTTAAACAATTGATATAAATTTTTTTTGTATAATTATGCTGATGATTATTGGTACAGCAAACAGTCAAAACTCAATAATAATATATATATTAAAAAAAAAAAAAAAAAAGATTTATGTTGAGTTTAAGATGACGCTTGGTTGATCAAAGTTAGATTCCTTGAAATACCTCTCACACCAATGTTTACCCTGTGATAAATAATTAAATAAAATCAATTAAATATTCAGATTATAATTTATATATAATATGTTGATATAGGTATATATGAATAAATATATAATAGAAAAATAATTAATGAAAAAATAATAACTTGCACACCGAATTATAATGGAGTTACCAGAGAATCAGAATCATGCAGAATCAGATATGTACAATTGAGGTACTTAATATTTCCGCCAGGTTTGTCATGATGCTGTCCACCATTTTGTTGACCTTCAATTAATAATCATGCGCATTAAAAATTTTATTTTTTTTAATTGATTTTTTCTTCTTTTTGTTATTGTTTATGTTAATTAACAATTATTCAAATGGAAATTTAATTGAAGTCAATTAAAGCTATTAAAATTAAATTAGCTATTACAATAATTGCCTGAGAATTTTTTTTTCTAACAAAAAAAGTTTTAGTTGTATTGCACATTGCGCAGTGTCATGCGTAATAAAAAAATAATTTTTATTTATAATTAGTATTTATTATATTTATTCAGTGTTTATATTATTGCAACACTAATTTAAATTTTATCTATTTGTTGTTTACTATTATATTATTATAGTTGAATTATTAATTAAACAATTATTAAATTTAAAAGTTACTAGATTATTTAAAAATTTAGTTTTTTGCGCCTGACACTGCGCAGACAAATAATTGCTTCTATTAAAGTCATAAGTAATTAAAAGAATATAAGTTGAAATTAAAAAATTAATAAAAAATATTATTTATCAATAGAAATATCATTAAAAAAATAATTTTTTTTCTAGCACAATTTGTAGATAATAATATATTTTTTATGTAAATTTTACAGGCTAACTTAAAAAATATTATTTGATATTTTTGCAGAGTATTTAAATAACTAAAAATTATTAATAAGTCATATATAAATTTGTAAAATTCAAAGAATATTCAAGGTCAACAGTAAGAAAAAAAAATAAAAAAATAAAATAATTGAATATAAAAATGATTGCCAAAATTTTCTTTTTCCATTTAAATATTAATATATAATACGAAAGATTAAGTAAGTTTTATTTACATTTAATAGTTTAAAAAAAAAAAAAAAAAAGTAATTGACGAGTCAAGAGTTGGTCTTGAATAGTACATACACCAGACAAATGCTATAACTATTTAACAATTATTTATCGGTGTGTGCGTATAATGTGTAACTCATCATCAAAAAATGTTTGTTTTTTTTTTCGTTAAGAATTTATAAAAAGACTAGTGTCTTATTTTAGTGTATATGTAAATTGGTATATATAAATTGTTTTAGAACGTTGAAAAAAAAAAAAAAAAAAAAGGAAACAATATAAATATTTTTTTAAAACATTTCCATGCTGTCAATATCAGCACCTAAATCAAGAAAATCCTCACTGTAGTCAACAAGTTGAGGTGGATTAACTGTATGATCACAATGAGCATCTGGATCATCAGTTACTGGACTTGGTGGAGGATTTGATACTGTTCTATCAGAATCAATTGGATTTCTACCTATTCCTTCGTCTCGTCTGAGTCTAGCTTCTTCAGCAATTTGTTGTGTTGATACTTCAGCTCTTGTTAAAAGTGCTGGTAAATCTTTTTCAGAACCATCTAAAATAATAAATAAATATTAATATTTTGTTTTGTTATATACCTATATGTATATATAAATATTTTAAAACTTACTTTCAGCAAGACTTTTCATTCTATTTATTGCCTTTTGTCGTTTATTATTTGCTTCTGCTTTTCTTTTATCAGTCATTTCTTTTCTATCAGCAAAAAAAATTTCTCTTATTTTTTCTTGTGGTACATGTTCATCATTTTTAACGAGATACAAATATACACCTCCTGGTGTTCTTCTTCTTGAACCATTCATAATCATCATACCACCATCTTCTTCAATTTCTTTTGTTTTTTGATAAAATTCAATAGCTTTTTTAGCTCCAATAATGTCAACTACCCTTTCTAAAAATAATATAAATAAAAATCAAATATATTAAAATAAATTTATAATAAATAATAAAAAAAAAAAATAAACTTACTAATTAATGAATCTTTATTTTCATTTAATTTTTCTGCAATATCATTAGCTACATCAATATCTGATGATTCAGCTGTTGTTGATAATTCTAATATTGTTCTTCCAGATCCTTTTTGTGAATCAATATCCATAGAGCTATGTCTTTTACCAAGTCTTAATTTAATATTTTTTCTATCTGCATTTGTTCTTTTATTTGTTGTTCTAACATCTCTATCATCTCTGTCATCTCTATCATCATCTGAACTATTATTTTTAGAATTATATACATTTGATTTAAAATTACGTGGTAAATCATAATTTTCAACATTTCTATCTTGATGTTTTTTTTTAGTAACACCACATGATACTAAATCTTCAGTTAATGCTTCTTCTTGTACTTGTGTACACCATATTTTATATTTATCTGATTTATTATTTGTTTGAGTTTTTCGTCTTCTTGCTTTTATTTTTGGTCTTTTAACTATTTTTGAAGGTGTATCAGAATCAGTATCACTTGCTGATTCTGGTGTATCATCAGAATCATCACTGTATACTGTTTTAACTTGTTTATCACATGTCATAACTGTATGTGGCCTTTGAAGAATATTATAAGTTCCAAATGCATCAGTTGGCTATTAATTAAATAAATAAAAAAAAAAAAAACAAATAATTTATTTAACAAATATAAAATAATAATAAATAATATTAATTTAATTTTTTATTTAATATAATTATATCAAATATACATTTGAAGGTTATTATTTGTTGAATTGTCAAAATATAAATTATAAATAAACAAACCTCATTATCAATGACTTCACCATCTTCTAATTCTAATGGTTCTGTTTCCATTTTAATTTTATTATCAACACTGTTTTTTAACTCTAATTCTAATTGTTTTATTATAATTTTAAAAAGTACTTATTTATATTATTATTTTTTTTTTTTCACAAACAGAATAAAATTGTTTTTCTTTAATTAAAATTGTTGAAGGAATTTTTTTTTTTCTCAAGTTTACGTATTGAAATATTAAATTTCCCTAGCAGAATAGCCATTTTGAATTTTTGAAAAAACAAAAATAAAATATTTAAACTACAATTTGCTGACGTAAATGAAAAAAAAATTATTGATAATTATATTTAACAAACAAACAAATTTTTCCAAAATCTTTAATCAAGCAATTGCAGATGTAATTTCAATTAACGCTTAAATATAATTTTTAATTTAATCAAACATAAAAATGCATTTGCTAAACATTTTAATTATTTTAATATATAATTTAAATTTATATTTTTAATTTCATATAGAAATATCTTTCAAACTAATAAAATAATTTAAATATTTTTATAAAAAAATTAAAAAAAAACTTTTAGCTATATTTCAATAAATCTTATAATATATTTTATTTTTTTTTTTCTGGTCCAGATTAATAATAAAAATAGATAATGCGCGAAAAAAAAAATTATATATATCAAGTGCGTCGGCGTGTTCTGACAATAGATAGTCAGATCAGCTGTGTAAGCAGGACACACAAGTTGATAGAAATATAAATTATAATACTGTCTAACATAATAGTACAGCTAACAATAAAAATTTATAAATAGAAACTATATTTTATGTGACAAGTAAGAGTGATGTTGTAATGTACTATTGTTGTGTTTCAATTATTTGATATTGTTATATATTCATCATGACAACTGTCACATGTCTTGATATACATATATAATTATATTTTATTTGTAAAAGTGAAAAAAAAAAAACTTATTTGGCACAGTGCCATATCAGCTGTTTTAAAAAAATATCACAGACAACAAAAATAAGATCAATATAATTCCATGAAATTTGACACAAAAATATCATTAATTTTTGTTAATTATTAATAATGATTATAAAATGAAAAAGATAAAAAATACAAAAATCTTTTAACGCAGAAGTATAAAATTTATAACGATGTGTGTATGCGCGTGCTCAAAAAATAGAGAGTCCTTCATGATGATGATAATGATGGAGTGAGCTTTCGGTAATATGCGCTCCCTTATACTAGAGTAGATCAGTAGTGGTATAACTGTGACCTCCACTGTTTCGTTAAGTGATAAATTATTATATATTATTGAAAAAAAAAAAAAAAAACAATATTAATTGCATTTCATGGATGCAAAAAATTTAATAATTAATAAATTTGTGATGTTTTATTGTTTAGTGATAAATAAAATTAAATTAATTGGAAATGTGGCTCAAATATACTGATTTTATTAAACAGAAGTGTTATTGGCATCGATATGTACGCGTTCGGTTTCGAGGTAACATAGTAATGTAATGTTGTTATACGGCGCGCCCTGCTCAATTTCACGGTGAAAATCTGGCGTAAACGGCGCGACGGCGGAACGGGGAACATGGCGTCAGCTTCATCCGAGACATCGTTCAATCATGGACACAGCTTTAGACAGAAAACTTTTCATAAACCTACATTCTGTCACAATTGTACCGATCTACTATGGGGAATCATTGGGCAGGGCTATATTTGCGAAGGTAATCAACATCATCATCATCAATCAATCATTGATCAATCAAAAATTATCAATTTTCCATTATTTCCTATGAAAATTTTTCTACAGGATTATAATCAACTAATCAACAATCTTTTCATCTAAAAAATTATAATAATAACATGATACATATTGATGATACTTAACATGAAAAACTTGTCATCCAAAAATCAATAGTTAGAATAAAATATAATCATATGAAAAACAAAAAAAAAAAGCTCCTTTATCATTTTTTTTTTTTTACCAAATTACAAAATAATTTATAATGAATACTTTATTAATAATAATTTTTAATCAACAATTTTAATTCAATATAAATTTTGAATTCCTAATTTATAATGAACTTTAATAACTCAAATAAATTATGAAAAATTTACTTGAGCTTTTTTTTTCTTTCGCGGGCTAAGTAAAATAACTTTATATATTGTAATAGTTTATAGAGGGCGTATAAATAGGGTTGCTTTTGACGAGCATTGATCGTGGGGTAAAGAAAAAAAAAAAACGATAAAAAAAATTCACATGACAATGCAATTGCAGCTGATGATTGCAACAAATAAATGAACTAAAGAATGCAATATATATATATACAGGAAACGGAATAACGTCAACTTTTCTCAGCTCTTGTATTATATAAATAAAGATTTTACATGAAAATATCTTTTGTAATGATAAATAATAGAATGAAATAACATTGAATTGAATATATCTATGCGCATACATGTCTGACGTGTTATTTGTTTGTTTCACTGCTCTACTTATTAAACTATTTTAAATGAATACATGATTATATTTTTTATTTTTTTTTATATAAAAAATTAAAATAGAAAATAATAATAATTTATAGAATTAAATACTTTGATTATTTATAAAATTTAATTTTCTATTTTTATATAAATAAATTAATTATTATTTAAAAATTAAAAAAAATTTATATTATTTTTGAATTTAATATAAAATTTATTTAGTATATTGAATTTTTTTTATAGCTGTAAATATAGTTGACAATAATGTGGTCGAACTAGGCAAGTCCAAGTTTAATATCGTGCTTTGGAAAATTGAGGGGCTGGATTCTGAAATAGCTAGAAAAATAGGACACTGTTTAACGTATATATATATATATAAAATTTTCAATTAATTATTCGAAAATTACACTTGAAAAAAAAAAAAAAAATAAATCAATAGTTTCTTTTCTTTTTTTTTTATGCTTTTAAATGTTTATCTATATTAAATGTATCATCATTTATTTTTTTTCATTACAATATATGACTTGTATAAATATTTTTTTTTTCATGTTTTCTATTGTAAATTAAAATAATAATAAAAATAATACAATTGTATTGAATTTTTTTCCTCAACCACGATATTGTTTATCAAATTAAATGTCTCTCAAATGATTTACATTATATTTTTTTTACAGTATTGATAGAATATAATATGCATAGCTTTTTATTGTTATATATTATTGAATAACATATATATTTATAATTTATTTAATTAAATTTTTGTGTTGACAGTTTGTAACTTCGTGGTGCATGAGCGTTGTCTTCGAGCCGTCGTGTCTCCCTGCTCCAGCATTGCAGCTAATTTAATAAAGGTAAATTAATTTTAAATATTTTAATACTATAATTTTTATAATGACGTCAAATATTGTACAATTAATTTTATTTTTATCAAGAAAAAAAATTTCATGAAATTTTTTTAAATGAATTTTTTTATTTACAATTGAATAATAATGCAGACAAGTACAGATAAATTCATCACAGCTGCTTTGAAATTTAGACAACTAATCGACAATATTTAGATAAAATTATTTTTTATCCAGTGTTCTGGATATCATTGCTACTGCGCAAACTACGTGGCACTAAATTTTCTTCTTTTGTATTTAATTTACACGTGTGGTTGTTTCTTATTACAATAAAATCCATCACAATATATATACATATAATATAATTTTCATATATATCAATAATTCATGATAATTTAAATTTGTAGCCTGTGGCTTTTTATTGATATTTTATATTTAATTACAGAATCCAGTTGCACATTGTTGGTCAGATCCAGTACATCATAGAAAAAAATTTTGCAATGTATGTAGAAAACGGCTTGAAGACACCTCACCATCTGTTCATTGTGCAAGTAAGTAATTTAAAAAATTAATATAAATTTTAATATATAAATATTAAATAACGTTTTTTATTATAAAATTTTAATTGTATATAAAAAAATAAAAAAATCAATAATCAACTACAATTTTGTTGAACTAACTCTGCATAACTTTAAATAAATATTTTTTTCTTTATTTTTTAAAAAATTAGTTTGTGAATATTTTACACATACTGATTGCCAAGATTTTACTTTGGCTGATTGTAAAGAAAATGCAACATATTTACCTGGAAAAGATTTGACATCAGTTAAACATTTGCATCATTGGCGTGAAGGAAATTTACCAACCAATTCAAAATGTGCAGCTTGTAGAAAAAGTTGTTTTTCACTTGAATGTTTAGCTGGTTTTCGATGTGAATGGTGTGGAATGACGGTAAATAAATTTTTTTATACATTTATATACATAAATACATTTATTAATTATTAAATTATTAATTTTATTATATTGTTTAATTTTAATATAAACAGTGTCATGCTTCGTGTCATAAAGCTGTTCGTCGAGAATGTACATTTGGAAATTTACAGTCAATTTATTTGCCTCCATATGCAGTTAGTATTCCTCGTACTGAAGTTCCTATGGAAGCTATTATTGGTGTACAACCTAGAAGAAAAGAAGTACTTACTCGTAAGTATAATTATAAATATAATGTTCAAATGATAATTATGATTGTTTAAATATATTTCAATATGATTGATAAAATATTATACAACTTTAGCTCGAAGTATATCAGAAGAATTTAGTAGTGGTGATAATCGAAATCGTGATAGTGATGATTTATTGCAACCCAGTACAAGTGCACATAGTAAAGATAATAAATATGTTAAAGAAAAAGATGAAAAAGAAAGAGGAGAAGAAGGTAATTAATATTGTTTATAATTTTTTCATAATTTTAATTATAAATATATATATATATATATTTTTTTATTTTATTTATTTAAGAAATTATCAAAGTTTGTGATGGTGATGCATCATTGAAACACAAAATATTTCGAACTATTGCTGTATCAAGAAATGCAGGAACTGAACAAGTATTACTATCAGCACTTAGAGTATTTCACGTTACAAAACAACATCCAAGTATGTAAATTATTTAATTAAATAATTTATATAATTTAAAAATATAATAAAATGTAATTTTATAATTTCAATAGGTCTCTTTTATATCACGGATATGTATAGTCCTGATGGTTTACCATTAAGTGGACCAAATTTATTACAAAATCTTACTCGAAAAGAAGGAAAACGTAGAGGAGTATTTTTACGATACAAGTAATTTGATTTTAAATTAATTTTAATTTGTTTTTTTTCAATATATTATATTATTATTTATTATTACAGAGATAGAACGTCTGGTGAAGTACGTGTTTATCCAGGTAAACTTCAGACAAGTGAAAATTTTTGTACAGTTACAGTAACTGATTCAACAACTGTTAAAGAACTTGTAAAAGAAGCTCTTGTTCAATTTGGTCTTAAAGATTTTGATCCAGATGATTATCAATGCAGTGAAATTCTTTTAGATCGTGGTGGTTAGTATATATATATAAAAATTTATTTATTATATGTATAATATTAATTAAATATTTTTAATCATATATATACAAATTATTATTTTATTTTTTTAGTATCTGAAAGAGTTTTAGACAGCAATGAAAAACCCTGGGATATTGTTAAACAATGCGGTAATGATTCAATAAGACGAATGGAACTTATGCGTTTTTATCTTCAATTAAAAAGAGATCCTCATGGACCTAATCTTGCTTTATTTGTTGGTAATTTACCACCAAATTTAAATGAAAAAATATATGAAAATATACTTACTGAATTTTTAAGTCAAGGTAATTAAATAAAATTATTATTTCCATATACATATAAAATATAAAAATAAATATTATATAATTTATTATACAACAAATTTTTATTTATTTTTATTTTTATTATTAAATAGAAAATAAATTTTCATCAATTGGACCTATTTATTATGAATATGGGTCAATGGTTATAATATATGAAGATGCGCACAAAGCAGTAAGAGCATTATATTTACTTCGTGAATCAAAATATGAAGATAAGCATTTATTAGTTATGCTACTTCCTACAATTGAACCCAGTATGGTACCAGCTGGTGTTCAACCACTTCTTGTATTTGTTAATGCTAAATCTGGTGGTTGTCAAGGACTTGAATTAATTTCAAGTTTTAGAAAACTTTTAAATCCTTATCAAGTTTTTGATTTAGATAATGGTGGTCCATTACCAGGGTATATATTTTTTATATAATTTTAATAATATATATTTATTAAATATATACCTATATATACTAACTTATTTAATTATTTTATTTATAGATTATATGTATTTCGACATATTAAAAATTATAAAATATTAGTTTGTGGTGGTGATGGAACAATTGGATGGGTACTACAATGTTTAGATAATGTTGGTCAAGACAGTGAATGTTCATCTCCTGCTGTTGCAATTGTACCACTTGGTACAGGTAATGATTTAGCAAGAGTATTATGTTGGGGACCTGGTTATACTGGTGGTGAAGATCCATTAAATCTTTTACGTGATGTAATTGATGCAGAAGAAATTAGACTTGATAGATGGACAGTTGTATTTCATCCTCAAGAACAAGATGATAATACTGGTAAATATTATTGTTATTATTATTATTTTGATATGATTAATAATTTTTAAATACATATATATTTTTATATTTTAAAGGTGCTGGATCAAGTGAAGATAATTCACAAATATTAGTAATGAATAATTACTTTGGTATTGGTATAGATGCTGATTTATGTTTAGATTTTCACAATGCACGTGAAGAAAATCCAAATAAATTTAACAGTCGATTACATAATAAATCTGTTTATGTTAAAATGGGTTTAAAAAAAATGGTTGGTCGTACTTGTCGTGATTTACAAAGAAAAATAAGACTTGAAGTTGATGGAAAAGTTGTTGATTTACCACAATTAGAAGGAATAATTATATTAAATATTTTAAGGTAAATTTAATTTAATATACCTATAGTATATAATTTAATTTTTTTAAATATATTTAATTATTTAGTTGGGGATCTGGAGCTAAACCATGGGGTGAAGATAGAGAAGAACAATTTCATAAACCAAATCATTATGATGGTATGCTTGAAGTTGTTGGTGTTACAGGTGTTGCACACTTGGGTCAAATTCAATCTGGATTTCGAACAGCAATGAGAATAGCTCAGGTAAATTTTTTTTATATATATTAATTGTAAAAAAAATATTAATTTATTATAAAAAATAAAAAATTTACAGGGTGGACATATAAAAATTCATTTGAATTCTGATACACCAGTACAAGTTGATGGTGAACCATGGGTACAATGTCCTGGTGAAGTTGTTGTTCTTAAATCAGCATTAAAGGTAATTATTATATATATAAAATTTTAAATTGCCTGCTTAAAAGTTTGTGAGGGGATTCAATTGTACGCGTTGTGCGATAATTTGATCCAAATTATATTATCATATATAAATACCCTGAGCTTGCAATTATATACATATACCTGCACTTTTCCTCAACATGTTTTGTGATGTTATCATCATGTTAATCAATATATATATATTATGGCTATGATAGGATTGAGTGAGTGAATCTTCATGACAGCAAAAAAAATAAACAATACATATACGTCAGTTGAAATTATGTATATCATCTGATATTAAACTCTGTATTTTATCAAATTGAGTATATATTTTTATGTTACTATGTACTTGTTGTACATGTAAGACATATTATCTTATAAAACTACTGTTCTTTTCTTTTTTTATAAATTTTTCATTCTCATTCTCATTCTCATCTTTATACTTTCGCAGGCTTTTGTCTCGAAATGTATGACTAATATATTTATCTTATTAATTTGTTCACTTCAGGCTACCATGTTGAAGAAAAATAAGATCAAACGTCGGAATACTGAACCGTCTATACTCCCTGCAAGGGAGGGGGGAAAGTGCACTGAAGAATGACCTATTAATAACAAAAAATCAAATGATGTGATTGGGTGTTCCTTGGATGAATTATGAAATTACAATAATGTTATAATGAAGATACATTAACAAGGGTACGCAATCTGTCGTTTTAGCTTTTTTTTTTAAAAAAATATATATACATATATTATGGGTATAATATTAAACAAGTCATTGAATAAATTATCTGAAAATCGTTTATCAAATTTGATTGAATCCCTTGCACAATTGACGTTTCTATTTATTTCCTTCAAGTTTCATATATTGATGAACACTTGCCTCACTGATTGCTTTACTCATAAATCCATATTTTTAATTTGTTTTTTTTTTTTTTTTAATAAAATAGGTCAGTATACATATATTGTGCTATAAATTTTTTTTACCCTCTTGCACAGGATTTATACAATTTCGAAACATCAACTTATTGGCACTTTACGTTTCAGTATTATGATAAACTATATATATAGTTTTATCAACTAAAAAAATTAAATTTTCAATTATTTTGTTTTGTATATTTAATAATTAAAATTATTATTAATTTATAGGCAACAATGCTGAAAAAAACTAAAGTAAAAATGAAGCGACGAAATACAGAGCCAAGTATGCAACTGCCAGTGACAGCGAAACCATCGGATGATCTTGATCCAGAAATATTTTAGATATTTAATTATATAATGAAAATATAATTGCCAACACTCTCTTGGAAGTATAAAATTAGAAAAATTGTAAAATTTTATTATACATATAGTCGTATGTTTGCGATAAATTGTCAAATTTATTTAACTCGATATTAAATTATAAGATAAAAACCTACTGGATCATTTGATGAAACACAATTTTTATCATAAAAAAAATATATATAGAAATGAAATATAATTAATAATAAAAATGTAAATCAATCAGTTACTGGTTTATATATAAAAGGATTAATATATCCTTTTTGTTTTTAAAAAAAATATCTAAAAAAAATTTTCTTATAACGTGTCGATAGTTTAACAGAATAGTTTAACAAAATATTAAATAATACTTTTTACCAAGCACATACGGTATACAATAATTTAAATAAAAAAAATTATATTATACAGTAAATTGTGGAAAAAAAATTTATCTATTTCCAGTTTCGAATGACCCCGAGAGAAACATTTAAAAAAAAAACAAGAAAATTATCAACATAAATGGTCATGAAAAGTACCATTTTATGTAATTATCTCGTGAGTCATTAAAAAAAATATGACTCAATTGTGTTCCGGGAGTACATATCGGCTTTTTTTTTTTTTTTTAAAAAAAATACAACGTTGTGCGCATATCTAACATATATTTCAAATTGTTTGCTTCCTGGATATGCGCACAAATTGATAAGAAAAAAAAAGAAAAAAAAGTTAACTCGTCATCACGTGTACTTTTAGAAACATAAAAAAGTCATATAAAAATAAAAAAAATCGATAAAGTCTTGGGTAATGAAAGTATTTCCGTATTATGGTTAAAGTATAACAATTTATTGCAACTAGAAAAAAAAAAAAAAAAAAAAGAATAAAAACAAATTCATTATTATGAAAACAAATATCGTATAATTGAAAAATAAATTACGATATTAAACGTTAATTCTGTGTTGTCATCTATAAATTATTTTAAATTTAAATTTAATTACAAATTAATTTATGTTTTTTTTAAAAAAAAAAATTGTTAAACAACTAACGATATGTTTATATATGCACTTTATAAAATTATAAATTACTATTACTTGAAGGCTTGTGTCTTCCTTGATTTCTGCAGTAATTCAGCAATAGTTATGATAAAAATTAAATGCATTTTTTTTAAAGTATGTTGAGCATGACGTGATAATAAATGAATAAAACAATAACAGCACTGATTGGTAATCATATATATTGTTTTTTTAATTTAATTAATTTATTTATTTATAGAAATATATATATAGAATTTAATAAATAATAAACGATATTTTGGCATTGTCATTTCCATAAGTTAAGAATATTGTGGTGCCAAAATAGTGTTAGATTGGCAAATAAATAAATTTAAATAATATAATGTACGAGTCATTTGAAAAAATGTTAAATATTGAATAATATAATATAATAATTAATTTATTCATTTCTAGTCACAATGTGTGATCTAGTCAAATATAATTAGTTGTATTTAAATAATTAATTAAAATAGTATTTATGTACGTATTTTAAAATAATAATAAATAAAATCTTTAATTGCCAATTTTTATTTCAAAAAAATAAATATATATATTCACAGTTTTAAATGTTGAAAAATTATCTTTAAATATATATATATTTTAGTTTTCAAAATTTCGAAAACTATATATATATATATATATTTCTAAAAATTGTTAAAGTTACGATGTTGACAAAAAAATAAAAAAATAAAAAATATTTCTACATATATTAAAGAATGCAAGAATAGATATATTTTATATGATTATTTGAGTAAAATTGTATGTTGTCATTGTTGATTATAGATATCATAAAAATAATATTGAGATATAAATATATATAAATTATTCTCAATTAAAAAATACATTATTATTGCATGTATATATCTATAATAATATTAAAAAATTTTAGAAAATTATTAAATGAGTAAAATTGTATGAAAGTTCAAGGGAATAATTGAAACTTTAAAATGATTAAAATATAAAATAATAATCAATCTTTATAGAGAATGAAAGAATATATATTAATAAATGCATAAATAATATTTATTTCAGGTAGATATTTAAAAGTTTAATTAAGTATTAAAGTATTATTTGGATTGACATAGATATTAAACGTCAAAGCGACGTTATAACAACACGTCATAATCAAAATTATTTAAATATATATATATATATATATAAGTCTGATAGTATAATTTGTATCCCATTTATTAAAATATATAATTTTTTTTTTAATATAATGGGAATAATTGTGTTGTGATATTTTGTTTTTTTTTTTAATCGAAATTATTTAACTCAAATATTTCGATAGTTATAAAAACTTGTCAAGAGCTAAAAATTATTATAAATTTGTTGATTTTATTGTGTTAAAAAAAATAGAGATTGAATATACTTATAAATACAACTCAAATGTTGTTACTTAAAGTGGTGTGATTGCTTGGTTTAACTTTAATTTGTTAATTATATTTAAGTTGATAAATAAAACGAGTTTACATTTCCAGTTCAATGTAACAGTGTGATCAGCAAAATTGTATTTATTGTGAAGAAGCTTTCCTTAAATAAATTTTCTTCCAATTTAGTTCTGGTACCACTGTGATGATGATCTGGTTATTGTTAAACAAAAATAATTAGTTGTATAAGGTATGACATATATTATAATTAAAAAAAATGTAATTGATGGATCAATTGTTTTTTTTTTTTTTGTTATTTTTCATTTTTATTAATATGATGGATTATATTGGATAGTTCAATACTTATTGCTTTCGACAAATGTAAATACAATCTTTTATTAATAATATTAATTCGTGGCTCAAAAAAAAAAAAGTGTTTTAATCAATGTCAATCCAATATAAACTATAATTTCTACCTGGGATATATATGTATATATATATAAAACATATTGTTTTGTTTGAGCTAATGTCATTCGTATATATGCAAAATGTGTAACATACATGCATTTATAAAATTGATAATGATGAAAAATAATCAAGTCAATGGAATCATTTATGAAGAATTTAATAATAATAAATCTTAGATAAAATTACATCATGTTATATTTAAAATTGCTGAGCATTAACGGAAAACTGATGACTCTGTTTTTTTTTTTTTTTTCTGTTTTGTAAATCTGGCTCAACCATGATTGCTGCTGTAAAAAAATTAATAAATAAATAAATAAACGATTAGTAAGCCATAAAAAAAAAAAAAAATCTATGTAAGAATAAAATAATTTCTGTGCTATAAAAAAAATAATTGCTTGAAATATTTTTACCTGAATGTATTATAAAACAATGTTGTTCTTTTTTTTTTCTGTTGTATAATTTCAGTACGTAGTAATACAAACACAATAGTGTGCTATTTATTTAAAAAGATATATATGAAACATAAAATTATATAATAGAAATTCTGTACTATTTTTACGATGACATTGTTATATTGTCATTCAGTTTGTTTCTTTATCTGTTGAAGAGCTACAATCATCATCTTGTATTTTTGTTTTTAAACATATATTTTTTATAGCTAATGCTACATTTTTATCCTCTTCAGATAATTTATCAAGCCATTTAATATCTGCTCTTGACATTATTTGATTTAGTACTCGTTTTTTTGGTACTGACAGAGGTATATCAATCATTTCTTTCCAAATTACTGGAGTGAGATTCATAAACAACTGAAATAATTAAGTTTAAAAAAAAAATAAAAACCTTAAAGTATTATATTTTATTTTTAATAAAAAATATAAATTTAATTAGCCAACCTGATCAAATGGAATATCTTCAATATGAAACATAAGATATGTTAATGGTTTAGTTGAAACAAATGAATCATTCATATTTTTTTTTTCATTTTTAATTTTTGTTTTATTTGCTAAATTTTCTAATATCCAATTTAAATGTTGCATTATATATTGATGTGTTATTTTTAATGATTGTTGTCCTACATTGGTCATTAATACATCATCTGTTAAAACTTCTAACCATGGAATTGAATTACGCATTTCAATTCGATGAATACGAGCTTTTTTTCTTTCAATCCTGTAATTATTATATAAAAATAAAAATCCTGAAATTATTTTTAAATTATAATATTTTTACCATTCATCAATTTGTTCAATCATAAAATTAATTTGATCTGTGTGTTTATTATCTGCATCAATACTACAAAGAGATTCACCAAGTGCAATAGCAGTTGCACATTTATCATGAGGATCAAAAGAATGTGTTGAAGGTATTTCATGTGGTACATCAGGTGAATCATTATTCTTTTTTTCGTCAGTAAGTATAATTGATTTTTCATACAGTGCTAAATATAAAGCTGTACATAAAATTTGAGTTTTAACTGATGCACCAATTGGATGACAATTAACAGGAATCGCATTTTCTATTTCATTTATTAAACGTAAAATACCAATTGGAATACACGGTATCAGTTCAGTAAAACAAGCAAGAGCTAAAGACATTGCTTGATAGACACTTGCTCCTGTCTAAAATAAATAAAACAAGAAAGATTAAGTAAAGCTTATTGATATAATTAATTTATTTTTTAATTAAACTCACATCAACAGCTTCTAAAAGTTGTTCGACAATTGGTAACATTATTTCTTGAAGTCCTGCTAATATTGCATTTAACCATGGAGGTCTTAATTGATTCCAAATCTATTTTTTATTTAAATATATAAATTATTTATAGGTATACCTGATAATTTATTTATAATTTCAATTAAATAAATATATGATAAACTAACTTGATGTTTACCAAGACATTCTGACCATGATGGATCACATTTTAATGCTGGAATAATAATATCAACAGGATCTATCTCTGTTATAACAGATATATACATAACACTAAAAAGACAAAGTGTTGGTGATGAATTAAGTTTACCATTATCACATCCAGCACAAAGAAAACCATTGCATTGATTTATCTTGTACTTATCACCAGCATAATAATTTGAAAAGTTTGGCATTTCTTCTCGTATATCTAAACATGTTTGTATTAAATTATTCAACAACATTCGAGTTAATACAAAATTTTTCATTGATAAAACCTTTAAAATAATAAATCATTGTTATTAATAATGTTAATGTTGAATTTAAATACATAATTAACAACATTTAAATGTTTTTTTTTTAATATTTACTTTGAGTACTTGAGTCCAGTTTGGTTGAGGACGATATTTCATGACATTTAATTCAAATATAATCATTTCTTCATTTGGTAATTGCAATGTACTACTTTTAAATACAGAAGAACCAAATAATTTTGGAGCTGCTATGAATAACCAAGTTGCAGGATTTGTTTGTTTTTCTATAATTTTCATATTTTCCAATCCATTACGACAAACCTATTGATAAATAAAAAAATTTATAAATTTATAAAAAAAAATAATAATATATTGTAATTAAAATAGAAATGAAAAAATTACTTCGTATAAAACTTTTAATGGTGAACCACGAAGTAAAAGACAAATAAGTAAATGATTACATTTTGCATAAATATCTCTAATTGCAATTGAAGAATCATCTTTTGTTGGTTGTATACCATTGCATGTGTTATATACTGCTAAAGTAAGAATAGCTGTACAACTTAGTACATTAAATGCATCTGCCCAAAATTGTGGTGAACGTATAAAACTTGGTTTTCCCTAAAATAAATAATTTATTTATTCTCTCAGTTATTTTTTATCCAACTTGATAAAATAAAAAAACGTACATGAATAAATCGAGTAACAAGAACAGTTAATGATTCATTTAACATGCCAGTAAATACACGTTGTGCCATTTTAGGTGGTACTGTATTCCATAAATCTTCTCTTGTTCCTACAAATGATATTTCACACATATAAAATGATTATATTTAACGTAAAGATTGATACACTTACCCTGCATGTACAACCACCAAGTTTGAGTAATAAATGATGATCGTTCTTTTTCATAAAAACATGTATTTGTATGCCAACTCATTGAATCAGCTTCATTAAAAATATATAAAGTTATTAAACGACAATGAAGATCAAGAAGTCGTTCACCAATTGCTTCAGACATTTCTTGATATTTTTTATAACATTTATGAAGTTGTTTTCTAAAAAATAAAATATATTTATATATAATTTTTATTGCTGTAAAAAATATTTAATTTAATACATACTTTTTAAATTTTTTTCCTTCATCTTGCTTTGTATAGCACCACAAACTATTTCGTAAAAGTGCTGCTGCAGAACAACAACCAGTAAGTACTGCTAAATCAGCATGATCCAATGATTCTTGAATCAATATATGCAAATGTTCAATAAATTGCTCAGATGTATCAACAATTAATTTGACAAATTCAGATGGTTTATTTTCTTTTAAAGCTTCTTTATTTTCAATAGTTGATATTTGTGATAAAGCACAAAGACCAGAATCATGTCTGAATGTTATTAAAAATTCAGCTTCCCACCATTTAACTATTTTAATTGATGCAAATGATGTATAACGTGGAAAATCAAGTTGACCTCCACTAACTTTTTCACAAACTGATCCACTTAAAATTGTTTGTGTTGACTGAAAAAATAAAAAACTCTTTCAAGTAGTATATATATATAATTTTTTACAAGAATATTATATTATTGTTAATAAATCCATCAAGAAACCAGGTACCTGATAGTGTTGCATATCTCGTTGTAACAAAATACGAACTCTATCAATGAGATTACCATCTTCCATAATTTCATCCATGATCTGTATTATTAATCAAATAATTAATTAATAATTAATTTACAGTATTTTTATAAACATAATATTCAAAGATTTACATACTATATATGATAAGATTCAATTTTTGAATGAATACATCAAGCTATGTCAATTTTATTGACCTAGGTTACACATTTTTGATAATATTGATCAAACTTTTTAAATACATCAACATGATTTAGAATATTTAGATGATATAGTTCTAATTCGGAATGTTTGGAAATTTAAATAAACAAAAATAGTATTTACAAACATCTGGGGATATTTTGTTATTTTTTTTTATTTCCAAGTACAGCTGCATCAAGCTACCTTGTTGGTGTGTGTGTACCAGCTGATTACATACACATGTAAGTTAAAAATATACACACATTTGGAGTCATTTTTTTACAACAATGATTTGTTATTCTATAATTTAATTTAAAATAAAATAAATTAAAATTATATATAATAGATAGTTAATAAAATGGGTGGTGTCATAGCAAGATTATCAAAACCAGTACGATCATTTAATATTGAACATCGTGCACAAAAAGTTATCAACAAAAAACCAGTTGTAGCACCATCATATCAATCAGTAGAAAAACTTAAAAAAGCCGCTGATGAATGTAAGATTTAATTATTATAGAGGATATATTTGATTAAAATTATATTATTGTATTAATATTGTTTAATATTGTTTCAGTAAATCCCAATTTTATGAAAGAACATTATATAAAAGATTCAGCATTGAATGCTCGTTTGAGAGAGGTTTATGTATCATCACAAATAAAAGAGGTAATTAATTATTTATTTATAATTTAAAAATTATTTATAACAATAATAATAATTATTATTATTATTTAGGCAGCTAGTGAAGATTTTCCAGAAAAACCTATGCCACAAAGTCGTCACCATGAACGTGATTTTGATTATGGTTTTTGGGAGCCAGATGAGATACAAAAAGGTAATGCTCGACTTCGTGATATATTACAATTGATGGCTGACAACATGAATGATTCAAAAAAATATAGTGCACAGAATTTAGCCTTGAAATATAATTTGAGTCTAGAAGATGTTGGTAAGTAAAAAATTACATAAATAAATAATTAAACTTTCAAACTTTGATACTTATGGCTTTTTTTTTTTAGAAAATGTATTGGAATATTACAGAGTATTCCAGGTTGTTATTCCAAAAAAACACAGTTTGGATGGTGTTAAAGTAGCTGAACCATTAACTAGAGCAGCTATAAAAGATAAATAAACATAAAATGAAATAATTTTAGATACTTATTGATGTTGAATGGAGATTTTAGTAAAACAATTAAATAAATATTTAAAAAAAAATATATTAAGTGTTTTAAGTTTTTTAATAAACATTTTATTGTTATAAATTTCAAGATAATCAAAATATATTTTTAAAATAAAAAATATTATTTATTAAAACAAAATGAAAATCCAAATTATCTTTAAATAAATAAATCTTGCGCATATTTGACAATATCAAATTATAAAATAATTATTCAATAATAAATCCATCAAATATTAGTAAAAAATTTTTCTGTCAAATATTTATCATTAAAATAAAATTCAAAACAAAATAATCATTAATTATTATAAATAAATAATATAAAATTTACTTAATTTTATTTTTTTATAAAATAAATATACATTTGCGCAGTGTCATGCGTTGTAAACAAAAAATAGTTAAAATATTTTGTATAAAACATTCTTTTAGATCCAACTAAAATATAAATATAATTGGTTGATTTATATAAATACATTTTCAACTTTCCTCCAATAGCATTATACTAATTAAAATTACAAATACAATCAAAAAAATATATTATTATATTTACACGTATGTACACTAGTGACACGTTAAGTCGCCATATTTGAAGATTTTAGTCAGACTCTTTTCAAGGGGACTCTTTCCATCTGGTACATATTCTGGTTCACTGGTGTGTACTTTTGTGTGTGCAATCACTGGTGTAAAAAAAAAAAAAAGAAAAAAAAAAAACAAAGATATTAAAACTATAGCTCATTAACATATTTAATATTATTACAATAACTCATTAGATCAAGAAAAAAAATTTAATTAATTATAAAAATAATAAAGTTTTGTTTGTTTTTAATTTTTTTTTTTTCCCAGAAAATAAGTGATATATTTATATAAAAATTTTGTGATAGATTTTATACAACTTGTCAGTAACGGTGTTGGGCAAAGGGGTCGATCTCCGTTGTGTCTGTGTGTGCTTGACTGCTTGACAAAGAGGTCTTTTGGAGGTGAGACATTTTAAAACAATAAAAATTATACAGTTTATATTACATAGGATATATATATTTATTGATATTATAATATTTTGTTAATGCCAAATATATAAGTGTAAAAAAAATTAAAAACATATATTTATTTATTTATTTATTTATCATCATTGTCTAGTAACTATTTTAATACTTATGTAGTACTCAAATATCTATATCTATATACACCTATAATTTTTATTAAATATAACTATATATAACTAAGATATTATTTTATTTGTCTTATTTACTTAAAAAAAAAAAAAAAACATCTCTCTGATCGCAGAAGAAAGAGCAAGACAGAAAAATATTTATAAAAAAAAATTTCAAGATAAATTATTTTTATAAAAAAAAAAAACAAAAAAAACAACAACTTGAGTGTAGTGGCTTTGGAGGTCATCATCATTTGGCGCAGCTTCTTGTTCCATTGACTTATTTTGGCCAAATAAATTAACGAAATAATAAAATTAATTAAAATATTATAAACTAATAATATGTCAACACCAGCACGACGAAGACTTATGAGAGATTTCAAAAGGTAAATTTGATTAATCTATATTTTATTATTATTTTTTTTTTATATTAAAAGAACAAAGAAAATTTGTTTGTTTGTTTGTTTATTAAGATAATTAAATATGTATCAAGTTACTATTAATTGATATAATTTTATATAAATATTTTTATCATTTTAATAATCAAATGTCAAACTAAAAAATATATATATTTTGTATAATTATATTATTGTTTCAATTGTTAATAATTAATTATTATAATTTCATGATTTAGCCATGATTAAGCAGTTTTTTTTTTTATATTTTATTTATACTTTTAGTATGTAGTGTTATTTTTAGTTAATAATTATGATAAATTGATTGATCAATATATTTTGTTATTTGTTAAAATTAAAGGTTACAAGAAGATCCACCTACTGGTGTTTCTGGTGCTCCAACTGATAATAATATTATGATATGGAATGCTGTTATATTTGGGTATGTTTTTATGTTATTTATATTAAAATTTAATATTATATATTTATAAATAATAAATATAATGTTTATTTATTTATAGACCACATGACACACCTTTTGAAGATGGTACATTTAAATTAACCATAGAGTTTACAGAAGAATATCCAAATAAACCACCAACAGTTCGTTTTGTTAGTAAAATGTTTCATCCAAATGTATATGCTGATGGTGGTATATGTCTTGATATTTTGCAAAATCGTTGGAGTCCAACCTATGATGTTTCTGCTATATTAACATCAATTCAGGTAAATTAATTATATTTATTAATCATTCATATATATATTTGTATGTCATTTAATGCATGATTTAAAATAAAATATATTTATTTATTAATTAATTATTATTTACGTGTTATTAATTTTGGCATGTTTAAAATCAAATTAAGTTATTAAAAATTATTCATTATTTTATCTAAAAATTAAATTTAAATAAATATCATTATTACCGTAACAGCGATTGCAATTAAACTAGTCTTCAATTAACTCCAAAAATTTAAATCATTTTTTTTTTTCGTTTTTTTTTTTTTTTTTTTTTTGTTTGTGTCTTTATATATGTAAATCAATTGAGCATATATTTATATATTTTATCACATTTCATTATTTTATGAAATAGATAAATTATGTTTTAAAAAAAATTTAACCATTGTATATTTGTTTTGATAATTATTAGTAAAATTGTTGTTTAAAAATTAAAATTAAAAAGTAGTAATTTGAAAAATTGTTGACTTGTGTTATTGCAGTCGCTGTTAAGTGATCCGAATCCAAATTCACCTGCTAATTCAATGGCAGCACAGCTTTATAAAGAGAATCGACGCGAGTACGAGAAAAGAGTAAAGGCGTGCGTGGAGCAAAGTTTTGTTGATTAGTATCATCAACATGACTATAATTAAGTCATGATAAATCATCAACAACAATATTAATATTAATTACTAAATTATAAATAAATATACAGCATTATATTGAAGTTATTTAAGCTAAATGTTTAGCAATTATTTTACTTCATGAAAAAAAAAAAAAAAAATTAATGCAAAATGATAAAATATATAGGAATTAATAAGATAAACATTCAAAACAAACAATTCACTAATCCCACTATATAATATTGTTTGAAATTAATTTTTAGAATAATTATATTAAATAAATAAAATCATATATTTATATCTACAAATTTGAAAAAAAAAAAATACAAAAAAAATTAGTAATTTAATTATTTCATTTAAAAAAAAATATATATAAATCATAATAATTAGAGCTGTTTTTATTTTTTTTTTTTTTTTTTTTTTTTTTAAGTTACTAATACAGGATTTTAAATAAATAAAAAATATTTGATATTATTCCTGAATAAAGATAATAATAAAAATTTTAAAAATATATTAAATTAATTAAAATTATAAAATAAAAATTAATTGTAAAAAAAAAAATATCATGTTTTTTATTAATTTATTTTCTTTTTATGATTATGATATATTTGATTATATTTTCAGTCACTATTGGATGAACCAAATCCAAATTCACCAGCAAATTCATTGGCTGCACAATTATATCAAGAAAATAAACGTGAATATGAAAAACGTGTTGCAACTATTGTTGAACAATCATGGTTGAATTTCCAAGAAAGCCATGTGGAAGATCCACGCTGACATCAAATTTATTATAACAAACTTTTAAAAAAAAAATTAATAATATTAATAAACCTTGATTAACTAGATAAAAAAAATAATAATAATAATTACAACTGGGTTTTTTCAATCACTTGTTAATTTAAAATGATTTTTTTGTTACCAAAACATTTGTCATGCAAAAAAAAAAAAAAAAAAAAAAAAAAAAAAAAAAGAAATGAGTTTTATTTTTTTATATTTTTTAAATTAGTTTCTGATATTTGCTGGTTTAATTTTTAGGAACACAAACATTACAATTATTATTATTTTTATAATTTATATAAATTTTTATGTTATTATCATATTTTTTTTTTTAAATAGAATTATTTTTTTCATTACAATAATTAACATGTGATGATTAATAATAATAAAAATAATAAAATTACAAATTGAAAATTTAATTTTCATTTAATAATAAGATAATTTGAAATGTAGGTATAATTTTCAAAAAGCTTATAATAAAATGTTGAATACAATAACAAAATAAATACTAATTGATGAGAAATTTAAAAAAAAAAAAAAAAAAAACAACAAAATATCTTATATTTTGTTATGAATTTTTTTTCTTTTTAAAATATAATTAATTAATTATTTAATTGATATAAAACTTTGTTTACAAACTAATCCAATACAAGTAAAAAAAGAAAAAAAAAAAAGTATAAAAAATAATTAAGTTTATGACAAGAAAATCATTATTATTTTAGACAATTTGTCTGTTTGTAAGAGAATTTTAAGTATGAAAATTAAATGATGATAATATTTCTTGTCGAATAATAAACAAATGATTAAGATGAAATTATAAATATAAATATTAATGCTACGATTTTTCTTCTTTTTCTTTGTTGTAACGTTCTAATTCTTTAAGAAATTGTGCTTTTGGTTTCATAATATTAGGACGATCACCACGACATTTTGGACAAAACCATTTACCTTTTGGTTTAGTACTTAATGAAACACAAGAAAAATGAAACCATTCAATTGGACATAAATCATTATCACAAAGTATCATTTCACCATATGATATTTGATCACATAAACAATATGTTGGTTCATCTGGATCAATTGTTATATCATCATCTGGTGGTGGTGGTGTATCTTCTCTTTGTTGATTATTTTGTTGATTACCTGCACGTGCTTTTCGTTTTTTCTTTTTTCCAGCAGTTGTTGATGTTGTTTTTTTAGTATTACCATTACTATTTTGTGGTAATGTTGTTGAACGATTTTCATTCATTACAATATCCATTGAATTTGCTGTTTCAACTAATGTATCTATTTTTGTTGTTCTTCTTGGACGTTTTGGCTGACGATCAATATTATTTACACTTCCTGTTGTAGTTATATTTGTATTTGTATTTGATTCACGTGTTGGCTCATTAGTTTCTTGTTCTTTACCAAAATCTTTAAAACATCAAACAAATAAAATTTAATTATATTATAAACATTATAAGAAAATAAGATATAATAATAATAATAATAATCATTTAAATCACCTAAATTACGATAATCAAGATCTAATTGACGTGATTTATTTTCAATAAGATCTTGAATTTGTTGAACAATTTGTAATTTTTCATCACCAATTTCTTGTGCAGATATTAATGATTGTTGAGCTCGTGCAAGTGTACGACGACGAACTGATGAATCTATATCACTTGTTAATAATTCTTGATAATCATCAACTTCACGTAAATAAGCTAAATAAATATATATTTTAAATATAAATATAATTTATTAAATAAACAATAATTTAAAATAATTAAAATCTTAAATAATAAACTTACTTTGACAAGTAGCATCTAATTCACGTAAACGTGATACATGCCTTTGAATATCATCAGGAAGATTTTCAACACAATCAAGATAATTTTCAATAAATGTTGCTGAATAAAGTGCCTCAACAACAGCTTGATTCAACATTTTTCACTTTTTATTTATAATTAATATTTATTAATTTATTATTTTTTATAAAACAAGTATCTTTATATGTAAACCGTTTACATTTTTATGACTTTATGGCTTTATGCAGATGGATGAATGCAAGTTGCAAGTTGCAAGTATGTAAATTGACAGTGTTGGGCTATGAGATATTATCCTCATCAATCCTCATCAAGAGGCACGGTAGTGCCTCGAGTCAAGTATGAGAAAGGAAATTTATATGTGTGTGTAAGAGTAACTACCGTGACTATATTATACATCAAATATTTTGCCCCCTTCCGTCTCCAATTTTTAGAAATTTAATTAAAATATGATGGATTTAATTAAAAAATATGAGGCTTTGTAATGATCCCATAAATCGATGTCAAGCTTTTTTTTAAAAAAAAAATCAGATTTTTTAGTGGCTTATTTTTTTTTTTATTGAACAATCAAATTAACGGTTGCGATTTTTTGGCTGAAAAACCAGATTTCTGATTTTGTTAAGTTGGTAGTACGGTATAAGATTATAAAATTTTTTTTTTTTTTTTACTTTTCTCACTTGCTCATTTTTGTTGGCTGCACTGCAGAGTTGACATATGAATAGATATATGATAAATATTGCAATATTGTATATTAAAAATAATAAACATCAAATGATACACCGGTAAAATAATTATAAATAAAAATTAAAGTTGATGATATATAAATATAATATAATAATATAAATTTCAAGAAAAACTTTACAAAAAGATGTGATATCTAACAAAAAACAAAAAACAAGTATTTTGTACAAAAAAAAGAGTCAAGTACTCGAAATTGTAGTCAATTTGTAATGTAACTTGTTTTGCCATTAATTAATCTAAAATGTTAAAAAAAAAAATAATAATAAAAAAAAAAAATTGTACTTGACCCTGCGTAGTTTTTCCTAAATTAAAAATTAAATTTTAAGCCAACATTATTCAATCTTATGTTTAGCAGGGTCAAGTACAATTTTTTTTTTTATTATTATTTTTTTTTTTAACATTTTAGATTAATTAATGGCAAAACAAGTTACATTACAAATTGACTACAATTTCGAGTACTTGACTCTTTTTTTTGTACAAAATACTTGTTTTTTGTTTTTTGTTAGATATATTATACATAGCTGCATAGCTGTATAATATTTGTATTATACTATTTTCTTAAACAAAAGTGATAAAATTCTCTATGTAATTCCCCAGACTCAGAATGATTCAATGATTATCATATATAAAAAAGCTGATAATATATTATTTATTATTATTATTAACTGGAGTGTTTAGCAGTTAATCCATTTGCATTTTTCTAATGATGCAGTTCAATGCAATTGCTCCCTTTTTTCTCTCTCTCTTTCTCGGATCATTAAGATAAATTTACACCAATGTACACTAAAAAATAAAACACACCGCCATCTTGAAGACCTCCATGTTTGATGCTTTTTTTTTTTTTTATATTTTGTTTTTGTTTATCATGTCATTTTTAGAACATAATTTACTATTAGATCAATTTCCAGACAACAATAGTACATATTTTGTTGACGAAAGTAGGTTTATTAATTTTTTTAACAATTACACGTATCCAAACAAATTCATATGAGTTCTAATTGTTATTGTTTATGTTTTAGACATGGAAATAAAAAGCGAACCTATATTAATTATTATAGATCAGCCAATCGATAAATATAGATTCAGATACGGGACTGAATGGATAGGAGCACATGGAAGTCTTGGTAGTAAAAATACAGAAAAAAAGCAAGGTCCATCAGTTAAATTGGAAAATTTTTCTGGACAATCAGCAGTTATTCGTTGTACATTATCAACAACAAATGAAAATCGTAGAGTTATACATGCTCATCGTCTTGTAACAAAACATATTAATCCTGATAACACATATGATGAATTTTATGAGATTGAAGTTAATGAAAATAATAATTGGACAGCTACATTTAATGGTTTAGGAATAATTCAGACAAGAAAAAAAGATGTTGAATCCGAATTAATTAATAAAATGCAACATGAATGTCTTGAAAAACTTAAATATGAATCAAACAATAATAATATTAAAAAACTTTCAACACAAGAAGTAAATAATATTAAAAAAAATGCTAAAGAAATAAAAAACTGGATGGATTTAAATAATGTTGCACTCTGTTTTCGTGCATATAAATTTGATGATAATAAAAATTTACATCCCATAACACATCCAATATACTCTGAACCAATAAAAAATCCAAAAAGTGTATCAACTGGGGAATTAAAAATTTGTAAAATTGATAAAGTATCAGGTAGTTGTGAAGGTAATGAAGAAGTTTTTTTATTGGTTAAAAAAGTTTCAAAACAAACTATAAAAGTAAAATTTTTTGAAAATGATGTAAATGACAAAGAAATATGGTGTAGTTATGGTAAATTTACTGAACTTGATGTACATCATCAATATGCGATTGTTTTTCAAACACCAGCTTACAAAGATTGTAAAATAACTGAAGACAAAGTTGTATGGATTCAACTTGAAAGAACAACAGATGGAGATACCTCAGAACCTATACAATTTACATATAAACCAATTGATTCTATAAGATTAGGAAAACGTCCAAGATCGTCATTGTCTGAATGTAATGATCCCTATTTAAGTATGCCAACTGATTATTCACTGTTTTCATCTAGAATTAATGACTTAGAAGAAATTAATTTCAACTCTGTTACATACGATGAAAATTTTCTTGATACTGATGGTGAAACTTGCACAAGTCCAAAACCATCTTTATCATCATCATCAGTAGATGACAATAAATTTGCTTCATGTATCTTGAACAATATTATGAATGTAATGGAAACACCATTACATTATGCAGTTATTTTAAATCAACCATCAATTGTTCAAAGACTTTTAAAGCTTGGTGCTAATCCAAATTTATATGATAATTTAAGATCATCAGTTATTCATGAAGCTGCAAAAGATAATGATAAAACAGATTGTTTAAGGTTATTAATAAAAGCTGGAGCAAATATTGAGATTGAAGATGCTACTGGTAAAACTCCATTGCATCTTGCAGCTCAAACTGGTTCAATAAGGGCTCTTGATATTCTTATAAAAGCTAATGCTGATGTTAATAAAATTGATAGAACATGTGGACGAACAGCATTATATATTGCTGTTGAAAATAGAAATATGTCAATTGTTAATTATTTACTTAAAAAAACAAATATTAATATTAATAAAAAAACTTATAATGGTTATACAGCCCTTGATGCTGCTTTTGCCTATGAGTCATCAGTACCATTAAGAGATGAATTAATATATCTTCTTCAAGTAAATAAAGCTATTAAAGGAAATGAAAATTTCAATGACGATGACAATGACAATAATTCTATTGAAAATAAACCCTCAAATTTTGATGATAAAAATAGATGTAAGAAAAATGTTAGGACTTACATGACAAACTTTGATGCATCAAATTCAAGAGTATATGCACAAAATAATTATTATTGTAATCCTTGTTACAATATAAATGAGAGAATTAGAAATGGATATTTCATTGAAGACAATGAAAACTATAATCCTATTGAAAAGGAATTCTATAAACTGAATGATAATGAGATTAAAATATTATCAGAAATTTTAAACCGTAACAATGATTGGAAAAAATTTGGTGAAAAAATAGAATGTCCTTATTCATCAACAACTTGTGAAAATCCAGCAAAAGTTATTTTAAATTATGCCGTTATTGAAGGCTATAATTTCGTACGATTACATGATTTATTTATTCAATTGAATATGATTGAAGCTAGAGATTTCATTCATCAAATTATTAAAAGAAATGCATTTAAAAAAATAAATTCACCTACTGATGAGCTTTATGATATCAATATTTCATAAAAATTGTTTATTAATTTTAATAAAAATTATTAATAAAGAAACTGATGTATATATATGTCATATTTTTTTATAATTATTAATAATATTATTTTAGGATTCACAATTTTACTACGATATAGTTTAATTACATTATACATATATATTTTTTTTTATTTTTGTCTTTGTTACATGTATTTATTTTTCTATGCTACTGTAACTTAGCATCCATACAAATAATTATTTAACAGATGTAATGATGAATGACAAATTAAAAACAAGATTTAATTATAAATTGATAATATATTCTTTTTTTAAATTTATTTGATTTCATTGAGTCTGTCAAATTAAATATATTTTATTTTTATTTTACATAACTGTTTTGTCAGCTGCATTTAATCATCCGATTGAAAAATTTATTTAATTATTTTTTATTTTTTGTTTGTTTTCTATTTTATAAAAAAGAAAGAAAAAAAAAAAATAATTAAATGTTCAGTGCAGATAAAAAAATGCAGCAGACGATAAATATTTGTAAATACATTAAAAGAAAAAAAAAAAAAAAAGTATAATTAATTTTTTTCGATATAAATTTATATTTATTTGCCAGACTCTTAATATTTATTACCGAAAATTTTGAAGGCATCTTGAATTAAGATATATGTATACAGTCATACATCAACTCATCAATCTTGTTAACTTTCATATCAACTCTATAGAAAAATAACTAAGATACATCCATTCAACCATTCAACCACGTTTAAAATCTATATTAATTTCAAATAAATTTTAAAAAAATCTGTAATTTTCGTTTCTTCCCAACGAACAGTATCAAACATGACTTTACACTAATTTTTTTTTAATTTTTATTATCTTTAGAAATATGATGTGCTCTCTTTATTAATTTATTATTTTTAATTTTTACCCAATAATAAAAAAAATAAACTAATTCAACATTAATTAATTTAAAAAAAAAAAAAAAAAAGAATAAATTATTTTTTTTTTCTTCCTTTTATCAATGTATTTTTTTTAAAAATGATATAACTTAAAAGTTTGATACTTTTAAAAGTGAATAATGATAGCTTAAATAAATCTTTTTTTTTTTTTTTTTTTCTTTAAAACATCAAGTTTTTTTTTATCTTTATAACGATGGATTATCCCATTTGGGTCCTTTGGTGACCAAAATTTCGGCATATGAATATTCTTGATTTAATTCTACAACTTGGAATTTTTTTAAAACTAATAAAGTATAAAATTTTTGTGCAGCTTGTTTACGTAAATTTTTAGATGCAATTTCTGATAATGTTAGTCTGTCTTTAATGTCTAGTTTACTTTTAATAGCTGTATACATATTTGCAGCACGTTTATTAACAACACGTTCTTCAAATTGTTCATATGTTTCATCAACTTGTTGTTCATCTGTTGGACCAGCTGAATGTGGAAATTCATAATCATCTGGATTCCATGGTGTTGCTGGTCCTCTTTCTGATATACCACCAGGTGTATTAACAGGTTGTTGTTGATCATCAATACCAGAAAATGATTGTTGATTTGATGTATGATCATATCCCATATTATCCATTTCTGGCATTTCAGATGTTTCAGAATTAATTTGTGGTAGTGATTGTGGTTGTTGTTGTTGTTGTTGCTGTTGTTGTTCAAGTGTTAATGATGGTTGTATAGTTTCATCTCTAAGTGTATTATTAGTTTCATTATTAATATCAAATGTATTATTTATTGGTGTTTCAGATGTTTGTATATTATCAATTTGATTTGTTTCATTATTAATAATTGATGATTCATCATGTATACTGCTAATTTCAGGTACAGCTGGTTCAATTTGTGATACAGATTCAATTTCATGTGTTGGTGATGGTTGTGGTGGTATTATTGGTATATCAAAGTTTGTTGGATGTTCCATTAATTGTTTTGGTGCTGTTGTATTAACAATATCATCATCAATTGGTGTTTTACGTTTACGATTTTGACGTTTTGTTGTTATTCCACTTTGATCTAAATTTTGTAATTCATGTGGTTGTTCAATTTCAGGTACCTCACGCATTTGTTCAAGAGGCATTGCATCATCTTCAATTCTACCTCTATCAAATTCTTCATGATCATATGATCTACTTGTTAAATGTCTTTGATAATTTTTAAATAAATTTCTAGATGGTATTGATCTACCAGGTAAAGCAAATAATTTTTCAACACCACCAGTTTCTTTCCAATGCATTAAACGTTTTGTTGGTGGTGCAAGATCAAGTGTTGTTATAATATCACTTGTATCTGATAATTGTGCTTTCATTTCTTCACCAGATATATTTTTAACTTCATCAACAATAAGTTTACGTTTACGTTTAGCTTTTGTAAAACCTTTTAATGCTGATGCATCAACTGGTGCAAGAGCAAAACTTTCTTCTTCATCATGTACAAGTGTTGTATGATCTTGATTAATTGGTGTTTCTTCAGTATTATTATCAATTTGATTAACATCTTCAGATATTTGTGGTGCTGGTGTAAATCTATGACTTGCAACACTTATTCTACCACCAATAACATCATCATTAACATTTGTAATTGGTGTATTTGGTCTTGAACCATCACTACTCATACCACCCATTGGTGAACCAACTGGCATACCACCAAAATGATCACCAATTTCATCATCTGAATCATCACCACGTACTGATGCATCACCAGTTGTTATTGTTTTATTATTATCTTGTTGTTCATTAATATTATCAATATCAGTATTTGAAGTTTCAGGCATTGGTGCTTCATCAAATAAACCACCTTCAAATAAACCACCTGATATCATATCTTGTCCAAGTGAACCACCAAAACCATCATCACGTATTGGTGTATCAATATCCATTGGTTGTACTGTTGATGATGATGATGTACCTGGTATTGGTTCTTTATCTTTTAAATCAATTGATGGTTCAATACTTGGTCCATCACTAAATAATAAATGACTTTGATCTATTGGTGTTTCCATTGTTATACTTTGATGACGTAATAATTCTGGTGCTTCAGCATCAAAACTCATATCACCAAAACCTTGATCATGTGTTACAAGACTTAAATTACCATAATCTTCACGCATTGTTATTTCTTCAGCTCTTGATTGATTTAATGAAAATTGTGCTTCAATATCTACATCTTTTAATTCTGGCATTGCTGTATCAAAATCATGAAATACTTCAGGTAATGTAATTGCATTAACTGCTGCTTCTCTATGTTCTTCTGGTAAATCAACCATTCCTGGTCTAAATGCCATTTTTATTTTAACAAAAGCTTCATTACAATCAGCAAGTAAATATTTAGCTTTTCTTGAATAAATTCTTACAACACCAAGAAGTAAATGACCAGATGTTCTCAGTGCCATTTTGACCTAAAAAAAAATTAATAAATATTATAAATAAACCATAATAAAAAAAATAACAATTTTAAATAAATCCTATATATAAAATATATATTATTTACCTTTGGTTGTAAAATACCATCAACTGATTTTTCAATATTTGTTTCAAATACATGAGCTTTTGTTAATTTTTTATCCCAATGAGCTGCCAACCAAATTCGGGCTAAAGGCCCTTTTTTGGCTAACACAAAATGTGCATAAAACATGATTGTTTATTGTTGTCAATCCAGTTATTAACTGAAAATTAAATAAAAAAAATAATAAAATAAATTAAAAAACAAACACAAATATGGTTGAAACACATATACATTACAATACAATCAAAAGTAAAAAAAAAAAGGTAAATATAATAACTTTAAATTAAAATATAAATTAAACTCTTAAAAAATAAATATATTTAATATTAAATTTAACATTAAATAATCAACAACAAATAATTAATATAAATAATCTCATATACCTATGTATATATGATAAAATGATTTTGTCAACAAATATAATTAAGATGGCGTTTTTCAGTAACAGTTTTGGCGGTTACGTGTTATTAAGTTTTTATTTTCATATAAATATATAATTATATATAATACTTACATATTATTTTAACTTTATTACGTCAAGTAACACAACAAATAAACATTTTCTTTTATTAATTATTAATTAATAATTATTTGTTATTGAATAACGGATTATTTTTATTAATAATTACTGCAAAGATGTAGTGCACACACAAGACACAACGCGTCACTTTTATTTATTTGTGAGAAAATTGTTAATTGATAATCTTAAGGTTTATTTACAATTTACAACAAATTACAAAAAATCTAGGGACATTTTGCTCGATTTTTTATTTATTTTTAAAAATATTTAGCGCATGACACTGCGCAATGTGCAATGACAAATGTTTTTTTTTTTTTTATTAAATTAAATAATGGTATGACCAGTTAAAGTCAAATTTACCAAAGTTAATTTCTACAGCACGAGATATTTATCTAAATAATAAATATCTAATGTAATCTAATGTACATTGTTTTTTTTATTTTTATTATTGTTATTATTATTTTTGACACATCGTGCCACCTAGCATTCAATATTCAAAGTTCTAACCTCAATTTTAATCATTAGTCAACAAACTAGTACATAGATAGCAGCACAATTGTCATAAAAAAAAAAAAAAAAAATCAAATCAAAATATATGTATCCATTTTTATTGGTATTGGAGTATTGGTGTTGAAGGAATTGTGAAGCATTTCACAGTACTTCATAGTTCATACTGCTTCATACATAAAACTTCTTGTTAAATTTTTTAAGTAAATTGTAATAATAGTGAAGTTTAATAAATATAATATTAGTGTTAAAATTAATAAATAGTTATTAAAATTTGATTAAAGAAGGACGATATTGTCATGAAGTGGTTGAATGCGGGCAATGGCGGTTGTGAAGAGCCGGCACCCCAAATGCAGCTACATCATCCAGCTGCAAATGGACATATACCTACTGTAAGCATTTTTAATATATTCATTTAATTTAATATTATTTTATTTGTCATTTATTTATTTATATATGTACATACTTAAAAATTATTTATATTTATATATTCATATTTAAATGGAGTAATAAATTTCATTTACTCAAATTTTTTTTAACTATAAGCAACGCCAATAATACCGGGAATAAATAATTATAAATATTTATAATTTATATTGAAATTAATTTGTTAAATTATTTTATTAGTATTTATTTAATTATTAATTTTTTATGTTACTTTTTTTTTTTTTTTTTTCTATCTATTTTTAATGACATATATTTATAATGTTTTTATAAAAAAATTTTAATTTTTTGACATTAAAAAAAAAATGGCATTTCATATTACAGTTGTCAAGGTTTCTAAAAATAAAGGTTATGTTTATAGATTAAAATACTTAAATATAATAAGTTTGTTATTTTTTATATTTTTTAAAATAATAATTTTATAATATTTGTTTTTATTTATTGTATTTATTAATAATTATATTTTTGATAAATAATAAATCATTTTGTTATGTTTTATTTTGATGTAAATAATAAATATATATTATTTGACAGATGACAAATAATTTAATTATTTTTATAAATAATTATGTTAATTTAATAAATTTTATTTTTATTTATTTATTTAGGATATTGAACAGTGTGGACCAATGGCAAATGACGCGATATCAATTCAACACGGTCAAGCAAGTCAAATGAATTTAAATAGAACACAAGATGATGCTATGGTTGGATATGTTTTTCAACGATCAGCAGAAACTGATTTTAGTGGACAAGTATCAAATTTTCAAGGAAAACAATTACCACGGGCTTGGGGTGATGATGATGCCATTATTGAAAATGTAAGTTTTTTTAAATATAGATATACATACTTATAATAATAATGTGATAGTTTAATTTATTCAAGAAGAAAAAAAAAAAATAATATGTCAAACTTAAAATATAAATAAAAGGTTTTTTCAAAGAAAACCAATTATTCAAATGTATTATGTTAATTATCTTTAATCAACTTGAATTTATAATAATATTTTAATATTATTTATTTATAAAAATATTAGCATCATGAAAAATGGAAATATCCAATGAATAAAGTACTCCAACAAACTCAACCTCAACAAATTGCTCTTCAGCAAATAAATAATGTTCATGTACCATATGAAATTCACCCTGTACAACTCAAGGTAAATTAATATTATTTATTCAATTATTATATTTTAATTGATTCAAGTATTTATTGATTAATTATTTAATTGTTATATTAGAGTGGTGCTCTTGGAACAGAACATTTGATGTATTTGAATAATCAAATACCAACACAACAACATGTAGCTGTGTTTCATCATCATCATCATCATCACCAACAACAACAACAACAACAACAACAACAACAACAACAACAACAACAACAACAACAACATCATCAACATGTACAAAATGAATTACAACAAGATCAATTTCAACAACAAATATCACAACAAGATCAACAACAAATTAGAAATTCCCAGGTAAATTATTTTTTTAAATAAATTTTAATAACATTAATTATTATTATTAGTTTTTAAATATAAAATCTCAAATAATTATATAAATTTCAATAAATTACAAATGAATAATCTATTAATAAATACATAAATATTATTAATTTTTTAATAAATATTGTGTGATTGAGTTGTTGATTTTCACCACAAAAAGCGACAATTTAAGTACAATATGGTGGCAGGAGGGAAAGGGTCGAATTATATATAAAAAAAATATCCTATATATAATAAGAATTCAAGTACCTCCCCTCACCTTCACTTTATTTATTGTCTATATAAATAAAATTTATAATAATTATTTGAGATTTAATAATGAAAAAAAAAAACAACAACAAATAATCATAATTATATTGTTATTTTGATAATCAAAATTTGATTAATTTAATTTTATTTTTTTTTATTTACATTTAAATTATTCATTTTCATAGTCATCAAGAGATTAAATTAATTTATAATTATTTTGCAACTCAAAAGAGACATATCAAAAATGGTCATACATATATATATATATTTTTTTTTTTTTTTACTGTTTTTATTTGTACATATATCTGCCAATAGACGTCACCACAATCGAAGCGTCGTTCTTTGTTTCACTCGTTGTCAGTTGTCCGCCATTGACATAACGCTTTAATAGTGTGTAGTGAAGCCGGCTCTCGGGCGTGTAAAAATTCATCTACATAGTTTATGTCACTCTATTTTTGTCACTGACAGTTTATTATCAACAACTTCAATAACTATTATTATTATTATTATTTATAAAATTAAAACAATTAATGTATTGATAATACATAAACATTATTAAATTTAATAATTAATTATTTACATTAAAGTGATGCAAATTGAGCAAATAAAAGAAAAATAAGTGCGCCAAAAATATATATATGTATATAAAAAAAAAAAATTAAATAATAATAAGTATAACTATACATATATATGAACAGGAAGCATCTAACAAATGGCTATTTTTTCAATTTGAATTTGTCATAAATTTATATAAATTGGCAACACTAAAAATGTAAATGTGAAGAAAAAAAAAGAAAAAAAAGTCAAGACTCAATGGTTGTGATAAATAAATAATTATTTGATAGTTGTTAATGATAAAAATATATATATCTATAAAATTAAATTATAAAAACAATAGATATAATTAAATTTATTAATGTCAACAAACAAGTGACTAAGATATATAAATATATTTGTTTTGAATATTTTGTAAAATTATATATAAAAGTTTTGTGTGTTGTGAAGTGAATAACCTTGATCCTCGTAGCTCTACAAATATTAGCTATAGTTTGTAATTTCATGCCGGGGACTGGATGAAATCGCCGGAAAATTTTTTTCTTCACTGCAACATGAAGGATCTTGGTGCCGATATGGTACTAATAGTTTTTTTTTTTTTTTTTTATAAATTTTATATTAATTTATTATTATTTATATAAAATATTTTGTTTTATTTATTTTATATACATAAATGTCAAACGCGCATGAACAAAACATTTTATTATATTTATTTTATTTTTTTTTATTATCAAAGGGTTGATATGAGCATATAGATATCTGTATTAAGTTTTTTTTTTTTAAATTAATCAGAGTTATTACAAAGCTTATTTAAAAACTATTGATTTATTTTTTGTTACATTTTTTTTTTTTCAATAGATTAAAAATAAATGTAAAATAATTATCAATATGATTAACAGAATTTGATGATTGATTTAAAAATTGATTATTAAAATTAAGATCTCAATTGTAAAATATTAACTCAATTTTTCTTTCAAATTAAACAATTATTTTACTCCAAAATATTTTTAAAAAGTATCTGAATTGATTTATTAAAATAATAGGATATTAAAAGATTGATTATGTAAATTTATAAAGCTTTTGTTAGTTGATACTAATTAGTAACTAATGGTATTACATGATTAATTATATTTTCTGATTCTTGTGTTGTTAATGATTCAGTTCTACTTGTTAATTATTTAGGACATGAATAAAATTATTTTTATATTTAAATCAAAATATTATTAAACTAATAAATCAAATAAAAACTCGTCCAATTTATACGCTTGGAAAATTATTAGAAATATAAAATAAAGGAATAAAAAACAACAGGAAAATGAAATAAACAAATAAAATATTTATCAGTTAAAATATTATCATAACGTTTTTATAATTACAGATTGCACCATCTGCAAAAAAACTTTGGGGTGTAGATGAAGGTGGTTCAAAAGATGAAGGTGGTATCAAAGGTGGTGGAATACTTCATCTAGGTGATCATCAAATGTGGCGAGATTCTACTTGGAGTAATCCAGGTAATATATACATTAAAATTTTATCAAAAAAATTATTAAATAATTAAACTAAAAATTTATGTATAAATTAATTAATTTTTTTTTGTAATTAAATTAGATCATGCAGTTTCACAAGCAATATCAATGGGAGGAGGAAGACGAGTTGGAGTTGCAACTGGCTATCAAGCATCAGATATTGGAGCTATTCTCAGTCCAAGAAGCAGGTAATATAATTTATATAAAATTTATTAGACATAAAAAATAGTATAAAGCAACACAATACTCAATACTCAAAGATGCATTGGTTAATTTAAAGCCCTGGGATTTTTTTTTTAATAGTAAAAATAATTTATTTGTTTAAAGTGAAACTGGTGGTCTTGGTGTTAAAATGGTTGAATATGTTCTTGGTTCAAGTCCAACAACACCAAAAGATCTTGAACCTCAAATGGCTGGTTTAAGAATTGTAAGTTAAAAAATTATTATTATACATTATATTTACCTATAGGTATATATTTATAATTGTTTATTATTTATTTGTTTATACAGAGCAATGACAATGACAAAAAAGATACAGACAAAGGATCAGCTAGTCCGTTTGATGGATCAAATAAAGACGATACAGGATCACAAGGAAATGGTCTTGTTTTACAAAATGGTCTTGATGATGACAAAGGTTTTAAGTAAGTATATTAATTTTTTTCAAATTTAAATATTAATAATTATATTACTGAATTAATAAATTAATTAAACTTACATTAATTTTTTTTTGTATTACAGTCGAACACCTGGTAGTAGACAACCATCACCTGGTGAAGATGAATTTCACAAAAATGCTGTAGCTTCATTAACAGTTAATGCTGGTGGTGGTGGTGTTGTACTTTTAAAACCTGGTATTGATGGTGTTACTAATGAAGAACATTTTATGGCATCATTTGCACCTGCATCATCACATCATCTTCAACATCAAACATTACCTACACATCATTTACAACATTCTCATGCTGCACAATTATTTGGAACACCTGGATCTATACCAATTCAAGGACCAAATGCACAACAGCAACAACAAAGTTTGCAGCAACCACAAGATACCTCTGCTCACTTTGATGTACAGGTAAGCTAATTTTAATTTTATTTAAATATATTATTTAGTATTTAAAATACAATATAACATAACATATAAATTTAGTTTTATATATATATATATTTTTTTTAATTTTCATTATAATTAATCAAGTATTTCAATGATTTTTAAATACTTTTAATTTATTAGTTTTTTTTTTTAACAATATAATTTGTTGTGACTTGTTTTGTCATTTGAAACTTTCAAAATAGTCTTAGTATTTTGTTCAACTAGCTGACCACTACACTGAATAATCAAGACGCGTTACAAATAAGAAGAGAGAATTTCACAAAACTCAGTATAAAAATAAAAATTTATATACATGTATATATTATGTACCTGTATATTATATGGTTGTCCGTTATACGTTCAACAAGAAGGGGAACCGGTACATTGATTGTTGTTCTTTCTTGACTTTTCTCAGTCAGTATATACTACTCGTCGTGATTTAACACTGTCTGACTTTTCAAGTTGAAGATAATTTATTATTTTTTTTTTTCCAAGTAATACTTCAACTATAACTTGAAACTTTTATAAGAATAATTTTTTTTTTTATTATTTCTTTTTTTTCGTTTCGGTTGGATAATGGATAAAAGTAACAAACAATTTTAATCTATTGAAGATGAAATATATTTATTTAGATTAACGTTTAATTTTTAATTATAAACAACGTTGAAAATTTAGTCAATGTATTTGTTTTTTTTTTTTTTTTTTTTAAGTGAATTTTAATAGAGAGTTATTATCAAAGCTAATTTTGATAAAAAAGAAAAACTTTACGTATTATATATTGAAAATGGTGGTTCTTGAAATTGAAGCAGTTTATGCGCAAACTGCTCCCTGTACAAAATTATTAAATAACCGTTTTTTGGGTACTCATCATTGGCTGGGACCATTTAAAGAAGCACTTGTTAGTCGATTCTCAACAGACAAGGTTTAATTTATTTTTTATTTAAATTACTTTTCTATATTTCTATCAATAAATATTTTTAATTGATGTAGTATTTTAAATATTATGTCTTATTAAATGACAATTGACTTGACTTGTTCATGATAATAATGATTTTTGATTTAAAAAAGTAAATATAATACAGTAGTTTTTTAAAATTCATAATTGATAAATAATATTTAAATAAAAAATTGATTAATGTTTTTTTCTTGTTTTTATTATTATGAACAAAGTTTTTTTTCTGTTTTTTTTTACATTAATTTAGTTGTATGATCATTATAACTACCGTTACTGATTCATTAGGAAGCAGTTTCTTTATAGAATACTGTCTTTCAGTTGAGTGAACCGGTAAACCGAGCGCCTTCAACGCTCGGTGAATGTTCACGTTTAAAGTCATTGAACTATACTTATACCTGGAGAATTCCACATCACAACGCAAAGCTTTGCCATTATTATCTATACTGTGTACACATTGTACTATAATTTTTTTATCATAATCATATCATTTTTGTTTTTTTTTTTTACGGTATTTTTTTAATAATACATATATCTATTTATTTTTGTCTCAAAATATATAATAAAAATTTAAAAAATAATTATTTTAAAAAAAATGAAATTATTACGTTAAAAAAATTGATCAAAAAAAAAAATTGATATAGGAAGTGAAAGTTCAATGCACGTCGCGCAACCACTGGTAATCGTTAATGATTGACGGTCAAATTATTATTATTATTTTTCATAGCACGCCACATGGTTACTTGATCAAGTAAAAATAAAAAATTAAGATAATTAAATTAAAAAAATAATAAATTTAAAAAAACAAGTTTAATAAAAAAAAAATGTTTAAATGATTTCAGCAACTTTTTCGACCTCAAGGTGCAACACCTCATCAACTTCAGTTGCTTCAACAACAACAACAATATTTGGCAGCCTCACAAATACAAGTACAACAACATCAACAACAACATCAACAACAACAACAGCAACAACAACAACAGCAGCAACAACAACAACAACAACAACAGCATCAACAACAACAACATCAAAATTTTTCAACTGCTCCATATACAGTAATAAGTGGACAAGAACCATATGTTGGAGCATTAATTGCTGGTGCACCACCAGTAGTACCACAGTATTATGGAGTTGGTCCATGGGTTTATCCAGCTGGTTTATTACCTCAAGCTCCACCACAAGCAGCTGCACCACCACCACCACCTAGACGACCATTAACACCATCATCAACAGTTGTTACTGCACAAGATACAACTAATAATTTAGCACAAACTGTTCAAGGACAATATCAAGTTATTCCAGCATATTATGATCAAAATGGTTCGATTGTAATGGGTAGCGTACGTGGATTAAGCTCAGCAGCAACACCAATGAGATTAGTTAGTCCAGCACCTGTTTTAGTTAATCGAGCTCCATCACAAGCTCCACCTGGACAACAAGCACCACCACCACCTAGTTTATATTCTCAACCAACTCCAACTTCTCATAATAATGCTTCAACTGGTGAATGTTTAGGTAAATATTATATTATTTTTAAATTAAAATATCAATTCGTAAAGTTGTTGTTTTTTTTTTTTTTTTTTTTTTTTTTTTTTTTGCGCTTTCGATTGTCATAAGTTAAATTCGTGTAAGATTAATATTGTTATATCATTTATATACTAAACATGCTACGTAAAATAAAATACAAAAGATTGCGTAAGACATGATTTTCACAGCTTAAATATTATATTTATACACATAATTAATTGATTAAATATTTTGACAATTATATTATTTATTACTCGCGCAAAATTATTATAATTTCGGAATAATTAGTCGTGCAAATATGTGCACATTATGAAAAAAAAAAAAAAAATGCGATGAGTCCTGGGCTTTTGGTGCAGGTTTGGCAGCATGCAGCGCGGCAGCAGTGGTTGCACAGGCTCAAGCAGTTGCTGTACAGCAGGTGCAGCAACAAGGTTCTGGACTTACCGCTGGTCTTGCGGCACTTGGCTATGGTGGATCACCATTAGGTGCCCTTGGCTCACCCGCACAACTGCAAAGCACAGGTATATTAAAGAAAACAAAAAAAATCCAATGGAAAAAAATAAACAAAATTTCAATTCGTTTTGTTTCGTTTTTTTTATTTAAATTAAATTTTTAAAACTTTTTAATTGCGTGCTTATATTTTTTCTTGTAAATGCTGTGATTTAAAGTTTGATTAGAATTAGAAACAATCTGTCTATATTATATACAAATACGCTGATTAAATTGAGCCACGTAGCTGATTAGTTTAGGCAATCACACGAAAACATTTATCTAGAAAATATTAAATGCATGTTAAATATAATTTAAATAAAATAAAATTAATTAATTCATAAAAATGATATTTATGTTTAGGTTTGAATCTTGGTGCTCCATCAACTGGTAGACGAGATTCATTTGACAGAAATACATCTGCATTTAGTCCAAGTCTTGAATATGGTCGTGGAAAATGGCCTCAAAGTTATGGTGCATTAGGAACTGTAACAGCATCACCTAGTCCTTTGGGTCTTTCATTAACACCACCACCTACATTGGGTGGTTCACTTGGAGGTCTTGTAAGTGGATCAAATCGTGTATCAGCAGCACCAGGAGCTGAAGCAAAATTCCGTGCTAGTGCTGTACCTGGTACACTGGCTGCAAATGGTGTATTTGGATCAACCAGCTCTCTATTTCCTACTTTAGTTACTAAACCTGGACGTGGTAGTGCTACCAGTATTGGTGACAAAGGCACTGGTGGTCGTTCACGACTTTTAGAAGATTTTAGAAATAATCGGTATGTTTAAATTATTAATTTTGTTTTTTTTTATTTATTATTTATTATATTTATTGTATTTTTAATCAATTAATTTCATTTGTTTTTTTTTTTTTTTTTAGATTCCCCAGTCTTCAATTGAGAGACCTGACAAATCATATTGTTGAATTTAGTCAAGATCAACATGGTTCACGTTTTATTCAACAAAAATTAGAACGTGCTTCAACAGCTGAAAAACAGCTTGTCTTCCAAGAAATTTTAGCATCAGCATATTCACTTATGACAGATGTATTTGGAAATTATGTAATACAAAAATTTTTTGAATTTGGTACACCTGATCAAAAACATACACTTGCACAAAAGGTAATAGTAATTTTTAATTATAAATAATACTTAAATTGTCTATTAAAAAAACAAAAGAAAAAAAAACATAAATTTAATATCAAGATGATTGATTTATTGCGTGTCAGCTGATTACTTGATGTTTCGCACAATCTGATTTATTATAATTTAAATATTAAAATATTTAATTTTATCAAATTATATAATTTAAATAAAATTACATTCTTTTTTTTATTATTTTTTTTTTTTTTTGTTTGTATTTATATTAGGTACGAGGTCATGTATTGCCATTGGCACTTCAGATGTATGGTTGTCGAGTTATTCAAAAAGCACTTGAATCAATATCACCAGATCAACAACAAGAAATCGTTCGTGAACTTGATGGTCATGTATTAAAATGTGTTAAAGATCAAAATGGTAATCATGTTGTACAAAAATGTATTGAATGTGTTGAACCACATGCACTTCAATTTGTTATTGGTGCATTTGGTGGTCAAGTTTATTCATTAAGTACACATCCATATGGTTGTCGTGTTATTCAACGTATACTTGAACATTGTACACCTGAACAAACACATGGTATATTACAAGAATTACATACTGCTACAGATCAACTTATTCAAGATCAATATGGAAATTATGTTATTCAACATGTTCTTGAACATGGTAAAATTGAAGATAAAGCACAACTCATTAGTAGTGTAAGGGGTAAAGTATTAGCATTATCACAACATAAATTTGCTAGTAATGTTGTTGAAAAATGTGTGACACATGCAACAAGACAAGAACGTGCTGTACTCATAGAAGAAGTATGTGGTTTTAATGATAATGCTCTTAATGTTATGATGAAAGATCAATATGCAAATTATGTTGTTCAAAAAATGATTGATGTTGCTGAACCAACACAACGTAAAATTTTAATGCATAAAATTCGTCCACATCTAAATAGTCTTCGTAAATATACATATGGTAAACATATTATTGTTAAACTTGAAAAATTTTTCATGAAATCAGCATCAGCAATGAGTAGTGGTCAATCAACAACATCATCAACTAGTGGTGAATTAGGTCCAATTGGACCACCACCAACATCAGTAACAAGTACTGTGCCGACTGCGGCTCAACAGTCAACACAGGTTTTATAAATTACACACTATAAAATAATAACTTTTTAGATAGGTCTTATAACAACAACAAAACATACAATGAAAAACAATGCATTGTATATAATTCCGTGGTAAATTTTTAAAAATATTATTTTATTATTATTATTAATACTATTATTATTATATTTTTTTTTTTGTTAATTTTTCACTGTATATGTTTTTTACTGTAAATCACTTTTTTGGATAGCATTATTGTATCTATATTTAATAAATCAAATCCAGCGGAAAGACACACCAGTGATATAAAAAATTCAGAAAAAAAAAAAAACAAAACAAAACGCGACTTTCATATTAAATGAAATTTTTTGATCAAAATAACGACATATCTTATTTTTTTTTTTAAACTTTTGATTTCATAATTAAATTATCTGGTATTTTCAATATATTTATTTAAAATTTATAACAAGACATTGTCTTTTTTGACTAATAATTTTCAAATCAATTTGCAAAAAAAAACTAAAAAAAGAATTTAAAAACAAATAATTGTTTTATAAAATTGAACATAATTCATCAAGTAAATATTATATCCATCGAAATTAATAATTATAAGCATACTTATTATGCTTTTAAATTAGTTGTACATAAATTTTTAACAGTACAATTGAAAAAAAAATTTACTAACGTCAAAATTAACAACGAATCGAATAATTTGCAAACGTTACTAACGATATAATGATTTATTATTTTTTTTTTCATTATTAAATCGTTAATTAAATACTATTATTTTTTATACATAAAAAAAAAAAAAAACACATCAATTATATAATTCGAATTTTAAAGTTTTATTTATAATAAAAAAAATTTCGTAAAAATAGAATTTAGCTAGTCGGAAAAGTTTGATAAAGAAAAAAAAAAAAAACAATCCTTCTGGTTTTTAATTCAAATTTATTATTTAGCTTTTTTGTTTTTTCTTCTTTTGGATAAAAAGATTTTTAAATGTATAATAAAATAAGCTTTAATCACATTTATCCAAAAGAAAAGAAAAAACAAAAATCATTTATTATGCACATAGAAAAAAAAATAAATTATATAAACTTTTTGCTCCCTCCAACCTTTTTACGATTTTGTAAATTGTGATATGAATATGAATATAAATATATGTATAAGTAAATCCCTCCCCTATTTACCCCCTATCGTACCAATTTGCAAATTTTGATTTTTTTTTTTTTTTTAAATAAATTATAATTACTAATGTCTTTTTGATAAGAAATTTCAAAATAATGTTGATGATAAATTTTAACTAATTATTCTAAACACAGTAAATTATATATATATAGATATATATATAAATATATTTAAAAAAAAAAAAAAAAAAAACATTCTATTACATCTTTGCATGCATATTAGGTTTTGTATTATTAATTTTTCTAACTCGAAATAATTTGCTATATTGTAAAAAATAGATAAACATTTAAAAAAATTTATGTAATAACTTTCAATATAAAATAAAATAAAATAATCAATAATATATTTGTTTATTAAATAATAAAATAATTATTAAAATTAATTAATAAATTATTTTATTTATTTGATTATATAAAAATTTCATTATTGATTAGTTTTTATTTTATTTTAATTATTGTTAATAGTACCGCACATTAGCTTTTAGTCTTAACAATTTATAATGAACTTAGAAAAGAAAAAAAAAAAAAAAATTTTCACAGCAATATAAAAAAATTCAAGTACTTTTTTAAATTCTGTGAAATTTTTCTTTTTTTTTCTTTTTATATAATAGAAGCGTATAGATAATAATTTGCAATGTCTAAACGCTCAAGATGATACTGATCAAGATATTACTATTGGAGCAAATACAGTTTAATTCTTGATCGAGTTGTTCTATTGTAAAATTGTTTAATCATAATATAATTTTGTTCGTATAAATATGTAAGTTCGTATAAATATAATAAATTGATAATAATATTATAATAATTTTTAAATATAAGTAACAAAATAGAATGAAGTAGAAAGGCTTGATTCTAACTGGAATTTCGTTGAAAAAAAAAAAAAAACAAAAAAGAATAAATGAATTGAGACTGAAAAAAAAGAAAAAAATAATAAATTTTTTTTTCTAGCAGCGGTGTTTGTAATATACTGTATATATAAATAAACAAAAGAAAATTTAACAACAGAAGAGACAAAGTGTTCCAAAAAAAAAAAAAAAAAATGTGAATCTAAAAGTTCACAATATTTCTTCCCTCAAATATATTCAATAGACTCAAAAAAATATGAAAAAAAAAAACAGATATTTGTCAATCGATCACTGAGATAATTTATTTGTTATATATATTTATATATATATATTTTTTTTCTTGAAACTTAATTCATTTTTACAATTGAAAAATTATATATAAATTATAACGTAACTTATAATTATATATTTGTCAATAATATCAACAGAATAACATTCCAAAATGCAGGTCAATAATATTTCAAACATTTAAAAAAAGAAAATAATAATAAAAATCAGATAATAATTTATCTAGCCATTTATGGCAATCATTCATTTGTAAATCAATATCACATAATTATTCATTATATAAAAATAGATAAGATTTAAAATATAAAAACCAAAATGAAATTTAAATTTGTGTGAAATAATAAAATTAGATTACAGATAATTTTTTTTTATGTACATCAATAATTAATAGAAATATAAAAGAAAAAAATAAATTAATTAAATTGACTTATTAATCTTTTTTTAAAAAAAAAAAAATAAAAATAAAACAATAATAAAAGGAAGTTAATTGACTTGCTTATATTAATGTAATTTTTAAGACCTGTATGTCTGATTTGTTTAAAGTATTAATTAGATTTTATTGATAGTAATTTAAAAATTTCAAATTCTATCGATTTAATTATCACAAATTAATTTCATTTTTTATAAAACGGTATATCTCTGTGATCTTGTGATGATATTTCATTGTTACAATTTTCACATAATGGAACAAATAAAAAAAAAGTTTTATATGTAAATTGTAAGATTACGGTGCCGCTGCGTTCAGTAGTAATCATAGTAATCTTATTAATTTTTTTTTTATTTTTTTGTTAAGTCTCTAATGAATAGTAATTTTTGACTTTTCATGCACTGATTTATTATTATTTTTCTTTTTTTTTTTTTTTATTGTGTACCGTAATTATAATGTCTTTATATTTTAAATATTATAAAATTTAATAATCTATATTATAATATTTGGTAATAATTAGATATAATAATTCATTTAAAATTTAAATTAAAAAAAAAAACAAAAATTGTGAAAAATGTAAATTATATATACAATATTACATTTTTTCATATTATATATAGTGTAAATTTTTTGTAGAATATGGCCAATGACAAAATACAATAGTATGTAAAGAAAAAAAAAATAAAAAAAACAAAAAATTTAAAAAAAAAAAAATTTATAATTATAAAAAAAATATATAAATATTATTTTAGTTTAAATTCCCATAAGTTTTTTTTTTATAAAATAAATAAATTTTATACTTTTTTCTCAATATAATAAATATTTAAAATAATAATCAATTATATTTGATTTTATTTTGATATATAAATGTGCATCATTTTTTAAATACTGGAATTTGAAATAAACAAATAAATAAATAAATAATTAAATGATTTAAAAAACAAAATGCATGTTTTTGAAATAAAAAATGAAAATAACTTAGCACACTTATTGATAGTAGCTAAGTAAAATGTGTTATGTGTATACTATAATCAAAAATAGCACAAGGTATATAAACTTTTAAATAATTAAATTAATTAAAAAATATAATGAAAATGTATACACGAAAAAAAAAAGTATATATATATGTGTATATATCGTGTCATATACACTTATATATGTATATATGTAATTATGTATATGTGTGTGCATTTCGAATCATACGAAAATGAAAAAAAAAAAAAATTAATAAAAATTTAAAAAACAAAAAAAAAAAACATTTAAATATTAAAATAATGGACATTTAAATCATAAATATATATATATATATATAAAAAAAAAAAAATAATAAAATTTATTGAATTTAATTAAGCAATGAATTATTATTGTAATAATCTATATTTAACCATTGTAATAATTGTATATGATTTATTACTACTGTATGCTAATTGTATTATATATAAAACATATTGGGAAAAAGATCTGTGTAAATTCCACATTGTAGTTTAATTTAAAAATATTAAATATTATGTAGAAAAAAAAATAATACATAATTCAACAATTTATATAGAAAAAAAAGAATTATTATTTATAGAAAAAAATAAATCGAAATTTATTTAAAGAAACAAAAATATTGATAGAAACAATTGTATACATTTTATTTTAATTTAAAAATATATTATTTTTATTTTTTTTATGAAGAATTTATTTAATATAAATGCTGATATATATAATTTTTGTAAATTTTCAATTATTTTATTAAAAAAAAACAATTATCGAAATTTAAACTACAAGTGGAATAAACGCAAGAAATGTTATAGTAATATCTATATGAGATGGAAAATGTCATACTTTGTATATTAGTGTATAGAATGTAGAAAAAATAACTTGAAAAAAAAAAAACATAATGCAAAAAAAAATATTTAATAATGCCATAATAAATGATATGTGTTAATCAATTTTTGACAATGGTTTTTACGACAAAAAATATATAATAAAACGATCTGTAGATCAAATTGATAAATATAATACTCATAAAGTTTTGATTAAACAATAAAAAAATATGATACTTAAAAGTGTTATCAATTAATGCATTTCATTTAAAAAGCGTCATAAGAATTTCTAATAAACAAGAAAAGAAAAACAATAAATAAATACCTGAAAATAATTTTTATTTATCGATAATGAATGTTAGTTTATAAAAAATTTATTGGACTTTAAAAATTAGTAAATGAATAATTCTCTATAGCTAACTTGGAAAACGATGATGACAGAATGAAAGGAAAATATGCAATGGAAACCTCTTTTCGAGTCCTATAACCCTGGTATAACTCAATATTTATTCGAAAAAGTTTTTAATAAATTTCATTCATTTCGAAAGAAAATTCGAATACTTCTTCAATTATTATAATCACCTAATACAAATTCAAAACTTTTTCGAAAAAAAAATTCGAATACCTCCTCGATCATTATATAAGCCTGATAGAAACTCAAAAAATTTTTCAAGAAAAAAAAATTTGAATACCTCTTTAGTCATTATATTCTCCTGATAAAAAATTCGGAATCTTTTTCAGGAAATTGTAAGATGTGCTACTATCGATATCTCGAAAAATATCGATTATAATACCTCTTTTCAAGTCATGTTGGCCTAGAATTTTGGCATTTTTTTCAGTAAATTTTAAAATAAGTTAATATCGATTTATTGAAAAATATCGATAATGCAGAAAAACGGGGAATGGCATCGAATACCTCTCTTTCAAGTCATGTTCGCCTAGTATTTTTCCCATTTTTTTCAATAAATTTTAAAATAAGTTAATATCGATAAATCGAAAAATATCGGTAATGCAGAAAAACGGGGAACGGCATTGAATACCTCTCTTCAAGTCATGTTCGCCTAGTATTTTCAACATTTTTTCAATAAATTTTAAAATAAGTTAATATCGATAAATCGAAAAATATCGGTAATGCAGAAAAACGGGGAACGGCATTGAATACCTCTCTTCAAGTCATGTTCGCCTAGTATTTTTCCCATTTTTTTCAATAAATTTTAAAATAAGTTAATATCGATAAATCGAAAAATATCGGTAATGCAGAAAAACGGGGAACGGCATTGAATACCTCTCTTCAAGTCATGTTCGCCTAGTATTTTGCCCATTTTTTTCAATAAATTTTAAAATAAGTTAATATCGATAAATCGAAAAATATCGGTAATGCAGAAAAACGGGGAACGGCATTGAATACCTCTCTTCAAGTCATGTTCGCCTAGTATTTTTCCCATTTTTTTCAATAAATTTTAAAATAAGTTAATATCGATAAATCGAAAAATATCGGTAATGCAGAAAAACGGGGAACGGCATTGAATACCTCTCTTCAAGTCATGTTCGCCTAGTATTTTGAACCCATTTTTTTCAATAAATTTTAAAATAAGTTAATATCGATAAATCGAAAAATATCGGTAATGCAGAAAAACGGGGAACGGCATTGAATACCTCTCTTCAAGTCATGTTCGCCTAGTATTTTTCCCATTTTTTTCAATAAATTTTAAAATAAGTTAATATCGATAAATAGAAAAATATCGGTAATGCAGAAAAACGGGGAACGGCATTGAATACCTCTCTTCAAGTCATGTTCGCCTAGTATTTTTCCCATTTTTTTCAATAAATTTTAAAATAAGTTAATATCGATAAATCAAAAAATATCGGTAATGCAGAAAAACGGGGAACGGCATTAGATACCTCTTTTCAAGTCATGTTCGCCTAGTATTTTGGCCAATTTTTTCGATAAATTTTAAAATAAGTTAATATCGATAAATCAAAAAATATCGGTAATGCAGAAAAACGGGGAACGGCATTAGATACCTCTCTTCAAGTCATGTTCGCCTAGTATTTTTCCCATTTTTTTCAATAAATTTTAAAATAAGTTAATATCGATAAATCAAAAAATATCGGTAATGCAGAAAAACGGGGAACGGCATTGAATACCTCTCTTCAAGTCATGTTCGCCTAGTATTTTCAACAATTTTTTCAATAAATTTTAAAATAAGTTAATATCGATAAATCAAAAAATATCGGTAATGCAGAAAAACGGGGAACAGCATTGGATACCTCTCTTCAAGTCATGTTCGCCTAGTATTTTGCCCATTTTTTTCAGTAAATTTTAAAATAAGTTAATATCGATTTATTGAAAAATATCGATAATGCAGAAAAACGGGGAACGGCATCGAATACCTCTTTTCAAGTCATGTTCGCCTAGTATTTTGCCTATTTTTTTCAATAAATTTTAAAATAAGTTAATATCGATAAATCGAAAAATATCGGTAATGCAGAAAAACGGGGAACGGCATTGAATACCTCTCTTCAAGTCATGTTCGCCTAGTATTTTCAACAATTTTTTCAGTAAATTTTAAAATAAGTTAATATCGATAAATAGAAAGATATCGGTAATGCAGAAAAACGGGAATAGGCATCGAATACCTCTTTTCAAGTCATGTTCGCCTAGTATTTTTCCCATTTTTTTCAATAAATTTTAAAATAAGTTAATATCGATAAATCAAAAAATATCGGTAATGCAGAAAAACGGGGAACGGCATTAGATACCTCTTTTCAAGTCATGTTTGCCTAGTATTTTGGCCAATTTTTTCGATAAATTTTAAGATAAGTTAATATCGATAAATCAAAAAATATCGGTAATGCAGAAAAACGGGGAACGGCATTAGATACCTCTTTTCAAGTCATGTTTGCCTAGTATTTTTCCCATTTTTTTCAGTAAATTTTAAAATAAGTTAATATTGATAAATCGCAAAATATCGGTAATGCAGAAAAACGGGGAACGGCATTGAATACCTCTCTTCAAGTCATGTTCGCCTAGTATTTTCAACAATTTTTTCAATAAATTTTAAAATAAGTTAATATCGATAAATCAAAAAATATCGGTAATGCAGAAAAACGGGGAACAGCATTGGATACCTCTCTTCAAGTCATGTTCGCCTAGTATTTTGCCCATTTTTTTCAGTAAATTTTAAAATAAGTTAATATCGATTTATTGAAAAATATCGATAATGCAGAAAAACGGGGAACGGCATCGAATACCTCTTTTCAAGTCATGTTCGCCTAGTATTTTGCCTATTTTTTTCAATAAATTTTAAAATAAGTTAATATCGATTTATTGAAAAATATCGATAATGCAGAAAAACGGGGAACGGCATCGAATACCTCTTTTCAAGTCATGTTCGCCTAGTATTTTGCCCATTTTTTTCAGTAAATTTTAAAATAAGTTAATATCGATTTATTGAAAAATATCGATAATGCAGAAAAACGGGGAACGGCATTGAATACCTCTCTTCAAGTCATGTTCGCCTAGTATTTTCAACAATTTTTTCAGTAAATTTTAAAATAAGTTAATATCGATAAATAGAAAGATATCGGTAATGCAGAAAAACGGGAATAGGCATCGAATACCTCTTTTCAAGTCATGTTCGCCTAGTATTTTTCCCATTTTTTTCAATAAATTTTAAAATAAGTTAATATCGATAAATCAAAAAATATCGGTAATGCAGAAAAACGGGGAACGGCATTAGATACCTCTTTTCAAGTCATGTTTGCCTAGTATTTTGGCCAATTTTTTCGATAAATTTTAAGATAAGTTAATATCGATAAATCAAAAAATATCGGTAATGCAGAAAAACGGGGAACGGCATTAGATACCTCTTTTCAAGTCATGTTTGCCTAGTATTTTTCCCATTTTTTTCAGTAAATTTTAAAATAAGTTAATATTGATAAATCGCAAAATATCGGTAATGCAGAAAAACGGGGAACGGCATTGAATACCTCTCTTCAAGTCATGTTCGCCTAGTATTTTCAACAATTTTTTCAATAAATTTTAAAATAAGTTAATATCGATAAATCAAAAAATATCGGTAATGCAGAAAAACGGGGAACAGCATTGGATACCTCTCTTCAAGTCATGTTCGCCTAGTATTTTGCCCATTTTTTTCAGTAAATTTTAAAATAAGTTAATATCGATTTATTGAAAAATATCGATAATGCAGAAAAACGGGGAACGGCATCGAATACCTCTTTTCAAGTCATGTTCGCCTAGTATTTTGCCTATTTTTTTCAATAAATTTTAAAATAAGTTAATATCGATTTATTGAAAAATATCGATAATGCAGAAAAACGGGGAACGGCATCGAATACCTCTTTTCAAGTCATGTTCGCCTAGTATTTTGCCTATTTTTTTCAATAAATTTTAAAATAAGTTAATATCGATTTATTGAAAAATATCGATAATGCAGAAAAACGGGGAACGGCATCGAATACCTCTTTTCAAGTCATGTTCGCCTAGTATTTTGCCCATTTTTTTCAATAAATTTTAAAATAAGTTAATATCGATAAATCGAAAAAATATCGGTAATGCAGAAAAACGGGGAACGGCATTGAATACCTCTCTTCAAGTCATGTTCGCCTAGTATTTTGCCCATTTTTTTCAATAAATTTTAAAATAAGTTAATATCGATAAATCGAAAAATATCGGTAATGCAGAAAAACGGGGAACGGCATTGATACCTCTCTTCAAGTCATGTTCGCCTAGTATTTTGCCCATTTTTTTCAATAAATTTTAAAATAAGTTAATATCGATTTATTGAAAAATATCGATAATGCAGAAAAACGGGGAACGGCATCGAATACCTCTTTTCAAGTCATGTTCGCCTAGTATTTTGCCTATTTTTTTCAATAAATTTTAAAATAAGTTAATATCGATTTATTGAAAAATATCGATAATGCAGAAAAACGGGGAACGGCATCGAATACCTCTTTTTGAGTCATGTTCGCCTAGTATTTTGCCCATTTTTCTCAGTAAATTTTAAAATATAAAAAAAAAAAATAAAATAAAATTCGAATACCTCTTTGGTCATCATATTTGCCTACTACAAATTCAATTTTTTTTAAAAAAAAAGAAAATTCCGAATCTCTTTAATTTTTACATTTGCCTAATACAAGTTTAAATTTTTTTTGAAAATAACAAAAATTTGGAATACTTCGTTGGTTCTTATATTCGCCTAATACAAATTTAAATTCTTTCGAATATAAAAAAAATTTCGTATACCTCTTCGGTCATTATATTTGCCTAATACAAATTTAAAATTTTCTCATTAAAAAAAACAAAATCCGAATGCCTCTTAAGTTAGTATATCGGCCTAATACAATTCTAAAATTTTTTTTCGAAAATTTAAAATTCAATTCGTATTAGGAATATAGAATATAAGTGAGAAGGTGTTTCTAATTTTTGAAAAATTTTCGATTTTTATCAGGAATATACAATGTGCAAAGAGCTATTCCTACTCTTTTTTTTTAAATTTTAAGATGTGTTACTATTGATATATTGAAAAATAAGATGACAAACCAAATATAAAAATGTTTATTTCGTTGCAGATTGAATTTTATTCATAAATGTATGTTACTAATTCAAAGACTTTTTCTTCTTCATCTTTTTTTTATTCAGTAAATCTTTCGTCATTTGTAATCGAAAAAGCTTCAAAAAGAAAAAAGAAAAGATTTCGTCGAAAAACATTCTTTATTAATTGAATTGAGAAAATTATTTTTGTTTTTTTTTTTTTAATTCTTACTTTGTAAAATCATATTATTATTATTCCATGAAGAGGTAAAAAATAAGTTTCTTTATTCACTGTCTTCTTTTGAACGTTCACGATCAGAACGTCTTGACTTCTTCTTACGACGACTTGGACTACGTGAACGTGATTTATGACGACGTGAACGTGATCTTGAACGATGTCTATGCCTATTAAAAATTAATAAATAATTATTATTGATTAATAAAATTTAAATTAAAAAAAATTTATATAAATGAATACCTGTCTTTATGTCGATACTGTGATCTTGAACGATCACGTTCTCTTTCTTTATCATCATCATGAGGTAATGAATCTCTATCACGTTCACGAATACTTGAATCTTTGTCTCTTTCTGATCTATCACGATCTCTATCACGTTCTCTGCTTGTTGTTTCAATATCTCTATCACCACGTTCTCGTTCAATTGGTCCACGTGATGATGAATCACAACGTTGTTCTCGTTGTGTATTTATTAATGGTGGTATTGATAATGGTGGTACCATTGTTGGTATTGATTTTAGTCCAGATGTTTTATCATCATCATTGTGAGTTAGTGGAATTGCTAAATTTGTTGGTTGCCATGTCTAAAAAGTTAAAAAAAAAAAAACATTAATATAATAATTACATAGGTATAAATATGTAAATAATTATTGGTAGAAAAATATAATACAAAAAATTAATTATTACCGGATCATTTCCCCATTGACTGTCTTGAGTTGGTTCATAACTTTGATAATAAGAATCAGGATCTGGTAAATAAAATGGTGCTGGTTCATTAGCATGATAACCAGGACCAGGTGGTGGTGGCATATCAAAACTAGATGGAAGTCCATGTGTTGGTGGAGGTACACTCATATCAGGAAAACCTGGTTTTCTTGAATATTCACGACGATCAGCTGTCATAACTTGTATAACATTTTCTTTTGGTGGTGATTTATCTAAATTTCTTCTTGATGCAAGACCAGATGAACCAATAACATCAATTGTACCAGCCATTTTTCTACCAGGTGGTGGTCCAGCTCTTTTTGGTCCCATTATACCAGAATATTTACTATTATCATTTGTTATTGAAATTTGAGATATACGTGTAATATTTTGATTTGGTCCATTACCACCAATACCAATATCTCCAATTCCACCTATACCTCCTCCAATACCACCACCACCACGGCCACCAGTACTAATAATACCACCACCACCACCACCACCACCATTACCACCACTTACACCTGTACCTGCACTACCACCACCTGCATTTAATACAAGACCAACACCAGATTCACTTCTCATTCTTTTTTGTCTTTCACAATAAGCACGCCATGTTTCTTCATTAAAACCATAATTAAAATAATCAGTTATATCAGCACCAGGTTGACGCCATGGTTTATCTTCAATTTGATCTAAATTATATTCATGTGCTTGTATACCATTTATAACACCAATTGTTTCAAAATCATCAATACTAAATTTTCCAGTTTGTTTTTTTAAATTATCAAGACCACTAGGTGCATTTGTTAATAAACCTGATCTTTTTATATTTAAACTATTATAACCAGTTGCTGGAGTTGATTTAATATCACCAATAACAACATGAACATCATCATCTGAATCAGATTCACTATCATTTGAATCTTCTTGATCTTTTGTACCATTTTCAACAGAAGTTTCAATTGTTTTTTCAGCTGTTGGAATTGATGATGAATCTTTAACTTCTAATTTATCTACATCTTTATCAATTGAAGTATCTTTTTCTGTTTCAATCTAAAATAATTATAATCAATATAAGCTTTATAAATTTTATTTGATAGGTTATATTTATGATAAACTTACTTCTTGTTTTTCTTCAGTTGTTTGTTCTTGACAATTTGATTCATTTGAATTTTCAATTGCTGATGTATTTTCAACAACTGTATTTTCATCACATGGTGTTTCATCTTGATTTGATTCACTTTTTTTACTGTCACCTGAATCACCATACAGCCACTGATCTTCGCTTTCATCTGCCATATTTATTGACTATTTTAAAAGTAATAATTATGAATAAAATTTATTACTTGTATAATATTAACAATCATAAAATATCAAGTTGTCATTGTGTCAATAATTTAATTACAATGCAATTAATTACAAAACAATAATATACTTTTATAATATTAATTTATAATTTCGCGTCTAAACACCTACAATTGACAATCCAATGGGGGGATGATATGAATATCTCTTTCTTTACAATTATTATTTATCGAATTTGAAACCTCCATTTTTTTTTACTAATCGAAAATCAGTGTTGCCACTACAAAAAATAAAAACTCCCTATATTTTTAATCAATTTTTTTTTTTTTAATTTAATAATAATAGTCAATAATTAACAAACGATAATGTATATATAATTGAATTAAATTAATTAAATCATTTATTTTTGTTTTTTTTTAATTAATTATTATAATTATAAAATTAATAAAAAATTCAACTGCACATTGCTCAGTGTCATGCGCAAAAACGTATTTTTTTTTATTTTTATTTTTAAAGAAAGTTGGATTTCGCAATTTAAAATAAAAAAAATATTACATTTTTTACGTTATAAATTGTTTGTTTTTTTTTTTTTTTTTTTTTTTTTTTTATTGTTGTTTTCTGTAGTATACAATGTGAGATCTGTTGATATAATTTTTATAAGAAAATTAATTACTAGGTATTTATTAAATTATATTTATTAATAAAACTTGTTTATATATATATTAAAAATATTATTTAGAAAAAAAATTTATTAAAAAAAAATCTTTTATTTAGAAAAATAATTAAGCTACAGTATAGTTCACGTGTGACTTTCTCTCTCATAATTGTCAAAAACTGCTTTATTCTGGTTTATAATCTGTGGTTCATTGTCGAGGTTTTATAACACTTTTAATAGATTACTTGCATTTTTTTTTATCTCATTTATATAGTCAATAGAAGTAAGTTTTAATTTAGTGAGTACAATGTATTGTATGATTATACTTATCAAGATTATTTTGTAGTTTGTTTGATTATCAATTCAAGTATAAATACCTATATATTTCAATCATCTATAACATAAACAAATGAAACATCTGTTTTTTTATTATTTTTCAGTACATAAAATACATTAACAATGTATTTTAATTATTATTTTGTTATATTATGGTGCAATTCAAGTTTACAAGTTTTATTTGTGTTTTTTTAATATTAATAAATTATTTTATTTATTTATTTTTCTATTGATGTTATTATACTAACACATTGGTAAGTTTAATTAAAACTTTATTTTAATTTTACAATAATTTTAAAAATATAATTGAACATTTTTTTAATTGTTATTTTACTTGGGAATTAAATTAATAAAAAAAACTTGAAAAACAAGTTTATTTATATACAAATATACATACTTATATTTATAGATAATAATAATAATATTATGTTTACAAATTCAAGGTCATATTCTTAGAAAAAAAAATTTACATTTACATTCACATAAAATTTAGAAAATATAAATATAATATTTTATTTTGTATATTATAATTTTTTATCTTAAAATCTTGTTTAATTTGAAATAAAAAATAAACATTTATGAGGAAAATATTACTGAAAAATTAAATATAATACGTAGTATGTAAATGAAATAATAAATTCAAGTTCATTTTAACATAAAATCAAATCAGTAATAAAAATTAAATTTATATAACTATACACTTTATAAAAAAATAATTTAATCTTATGTAATAATTAATTATTTAACAAGTTAATGTACATTATTATCATTTATTTATTTATTTTTTGATTTTTTTTTTTTTCAGGTAATGAGGAAATCAAAATATCATTATGAATTTTTTAACAAAGAGTATATTCTTTGTTTGTTTGGTATCATTATTGTGCAATGCTCAGTGTCCTGAAGGTAGAGATTGTACTGAATGTGAATATATTGGTGGAAAATATGAAATTTTATGTGCAAAAAATGGTACAGATTATGGTTTTACTGTTATTTATAAACCATATGATTATATTAAAATAACATGTCATAATTCATCAAAATGGTCAAATTTTCATTTAGGATATGGAAATAAAGCAGATGGAGTTAAACGTATAACATTTAGATTATGTGAATTACCAAGATGTATATTTCTTGGTGAAATAGCAAATCAATTACTTGATGAAGATGTTGAAGAATTAAATTTTAATTCAGGTATAAATACAACATTAAGAATGACTAGAGATTGTTTTAAACAATTTAAAAAAGTTAAACGTTTAACTTTAACTGATAATTATTTAGCAAGTTTTGATAATGATTTATTAAATGATCTTGAAAATTTAAAAGTACTCAATTTACGTATGAATAATATTGAATATTTACCTGATAATTTTTTAATAACACCAAATTTAGAATCAATTGAATTGGGTATGAATAATATTAATAAAATAAATAAAAATATATTTGGTAAATTAAAAAAATTAAAATTACTCAATTTATGGGATAATAAAATTGAAATAATTGAAAATGGTACATTTGATGAATTTTCATCACTCATGTCAATTGATATACATTCAAATAATTTAAAAACATTACCAGTTAATATATTTTTATATTTAAATGAATTAAAAATTATTAATTTATCAAAAAATAATTTTACATTTGATTTATTACCACATAATTTATTATCAAATAATAAAAATCTTGAAAAATTAAAATTTTCTGAAAATAAACAAATAATTAAAACATTTCCAAATAATTTTTTTGCTAATTTAACTAATCTTACAGTATTAGATATAAGTAGAAATGGATTAATGTATTTACCAAATAATTTACTTATTGGTGTTATTGGATTAAAGAATCTCTATATGCAACGTAATTATTTACAAACATTACCACAAGAATTATTTAAAGATTGTAAAAATTTAAAAATTGTTATTATTAGTTATAATAATATAACACATTTACCAGATGGTTTATTTAAAGGATTAATAAAATTAGAAGAATTAAATTTATCAAATAATTTTATTGTAACAATATCAGAATTTTTATTTGCTGATTTATCATATTTAAAAATTTTAAATATGGAACGTAATAAATTAATTAAAATTCATTCACACAGTTTACTTGGATTTAATAATTTACGTATTGCAAAATTTTCTTACAATCAGTTATCATTATCAGACTCAATAATATATGAAGATGAATATGGTCCAAGATCACCTTTTTATTATACAATTGAAAATATTGAAGAATTACATTTATCAAATAATAATATATCAATGATATTTACTGATTGGATATTTTCTACTCATCTTAAATATCTTAATTTATCAAGAAATAATGTTAAAAAAATATTGGAAAGAGATTTTCAATTTATTACTGATGAATTATGTGTAGATTTAAGACAAAATAATATACAACAAATATTATTTGATAATAATTATAAACAAGATTTATATACAAAAAATAAAAATAAAAAAATTATAATATTATTAGATAATAATCCATTAATTTGTGATTGTCATATATATGAATTTCTTCGTTATTTAGAAAGTAATAAATATTTATCACCAGATAATTTATTAAATTTAAAAATAGATCATTTATTATGTAATGAACCAGAATGGTTATATAAAAAAAATATAATTAATTTAAAATCTGATACATTAAAATGTTTAATAAATGAAGCACATGATTGGAATGCAACATGTCCAGATAAATGTCAATGTTGGATAAGACCTGAAAATAATGCATATTTAATTGATTGTTCATATAAAAATTTAATTGAACCACCAAAATTAATTCAATCACCAAATGATTATTTAATTGAAATTAATTTATCATATAATAATATTAATAATATGCCACCGCTGGATCGGTATGGTTATGAAAAAGTAACAATAATGTTATTATCATATAATAAAATATCAACTATTACAAATCAAAAATTATCTAATAATCTTCGTGTATTAACATTAAATAATAATAATTTAAAAACAATTGATATAAATTTATTAAATAATATTAAAAATTCAAAAAATCTTATTAATTTAACATTACATAATAATAAATGGAATTGTAATTGTAATGATCGTAAATTTTTACAATTTATACAAACAGAAGGTTCACGTTTAAAAGATTTACAAAAAGTAACATGTGGAGATAAAAATTTAAATATATATTTAATGACATCTGATGAAATATGTCCAAATAAAATTGATTTAATAATAATTAGTTGTATTATTTTATCATTAATTGGTATATTTATATCAATATTAACAGTATTATATTATCGTTGTGAAAATAAAATTCATATATGGCTTTATTCTAAAAAATGGTGTTTACGTTGGATAACTGAAGATGAAATTGATAAAAATAAAAAATATGATGCATTTATAAGTTATTCACATGTTGATAATGATTTTGTTGTTAATAATATTGTTAAAAAACTTGAAAGTCAACCAATATCATTTAAATTATGTGTACATTATAGAGATTGGCCAGCTGGTGAATGGATACCAAATCAAGTTATGTATTCTGTACAAAATTCAAAACGTACTATTGTTGTATTATCAAAAAATTTTTTAAATAGTGAATGGGGTAAAATGGAATTTCGTACTGCATATTGTCAAGCATTAAAAGATGGTAGAACAAGAGTTATTGTTATTATTTATGGTGATATACCACCAACAGAAGATCTTGATAGTCAACCAATATCATTTAAATTATGTGTACATTATAGAGATTGGCCAGCTGGTGAATGGATACCAAATCAAGTTATGTATTCTGTACAAAATTCAAAACGTACTATTGTTGTATTATCAAAAAATTTTTTAAATAGTGAATGGGGTAAAATGGAATTTCGTACTGCATATTGTCAAGCATTAAAAGATGGTAGAACAAGAGTTATTGTTATTATTTATGGTGATATACCACCAACAGAAGATCTTGATAATGATTTAAAAAATTATTTAAAAATGAATACATATGTTAAATGGGGTGATCCTTGGTTTTGGGAAAAATTATTATATGTTTTACCACATAATAGTTATATTAATAAAAATAAAAATAAACGTGTTAAACAAAAAAATGGCTGTAATAATTAAAAATTTATAATATCATTATAAATTTTTTTTAAAAAAATGTTTGTTGTGTTGTTTTTAAAACGCAACTTTTTTTTTTTTAAATTTATATATAATTTAAAAAAAAAAAAAAAAAGATAATAACTTTGAGATTGCCATGTCATTATTAAAAATAATATTGTTGTTATAAAAAAAATTTTCTATTTTTTCTATTTTATCAAGTAAGTTTTTTAATTAAAAAAAATTAATTAATTGAATTGATTAAAGCTTTGTTTTTTCTATAATGTTTTGTGTAAATAATATATATCAACAAATAATAAAAAAATATAATTTTATATTGTAATTTAATTACGTTTTATTTATTTATTTATTTATTAATTTTTATGTTTTTTTTTTATTTTGCAGGCTGTTCAAGTTTATGATTGGGTTTTATTATTATTATAAGTACCTATGTTTTTATTTTATTTTTTTTTTGGGTCAAATGTATTTTTCATATGGTAGCTAAGGAAAAGCTGTATTATAAAATAAAAATATATAAGCGTCAGGTGGCTTATAAAAGCTATGAAAATATAGAAAAAAAAAAAAAATTAATAAATAGTGGTGGTATTTGTGCGCACGCAATTGAATTGATAAGATAATCAATATAAGCACAATGTTATGGAGAAAAAATAATATCAAGTAGACAGACTGTTTCATCTTTGTGATGTGTCACATACAGATGATACAGTTGAGCTAAAATTAAAATACAAAAAATTGAATAATATTTTCTTATATTTTTTTTTTTTTTATCTTTTCATAGTAATTTTTTTCATAGAAAATTATATAAAACGCATGTTGAAACAAAGTTAAAAAGCTCTATTTATATTATAAAAAATTTAATAATGGAAAATTGTATTTTTTTATTAATATTATTTTTAAATTTATTAAATTTTAATAATAATTATTCAAATGGAGTATGTGCAACATCTGAAGTATTTACAAATTCATTTCTTGTTAAATTAAAACAATCTGTTGATAAAACATTAGCAGATGAAGTTGCAAAAAGAAATGGTTTTATTAATCTTGGATCAGTGAGTATTTTATCTTCAATATGTTTTTATAAATGTCTTGTTTTTCTTGTAATTATTATCGATTTATATTACATATTTCGAAATAAATTCTTTTGTATATTGATTTTCATATAACTTTAGTAATTTTGATTAAAATAATAAATTAAATTCATGTTATAATATTATAAAAATTATATATATAATATCGCCATTTCCAAGTAATAATTTTCCAGATGGAAAAAAATAATAGTATGTCATACACGTGCGCAAAAATAAACCCTCATAAAATAAGTATGAAAGTGTTGAATTGGTTTGAGAAATAATCTACGTCATACAAAATATTAATTTTTTTTTAATTATCATCATGATTTATTTAAATTTATACAAATAGGTTTTGGGAAATGAAAAAGAATATCATTTTTTGCAAAAAGCACTTCCTCATGCTCGAAGTAAACGATCAGTTCCACACACTAGAAAACTTAAAATTGATCCATTGGTAAGATATTGTTTTTTTTTTTTTTTTTTTGTTTTTCTACATCACTGATTATTTTAACATGATTAATTTAAACATATAATTTTACAGATTCATACAGCTGTGCAACAGACTGGATTTAGAAGAGTTAAACGTGGCAATCGATTATTAAATACAGATAGTTTATTGACGTTAAATAATAAATTTATAAAAAAACAAGTTGGTCAGGAACCAACTGATCCTTATTTTCAATATCAATGGTATCTCAAAAATACTGGACAAAATGGTGGTAAACCAAGACTTGATTTAAATGTTGAAGCAGCATGGGCACAGGGTATTACTGGAAAAAATGTTACTACAGCAATTATGGATGATGGTACGTTTAAATAACTATATCAATATGCTTTGTAATTTATTGGATTAAAAAATTTTATTTCTTGATAATTTAGGAGTTGATTACATGCATCCAGATTTAAAATTTAATTATGTAAGTATATAAATAATAAAAGCTTAAATTATTATTTGAAATAGAATGTTTAAAAAATAATATTTTATCATTAGAATGCACGAGCATCTTATGATTTTAGCAGCAATGATCCATATCCTTATCCAAGATATACAGATGATTGGTTTAATAGGTAATTTATTTGTAAAAAAAAATTGAATAACCATTTGTATTTAATTTAACAAAATATACATATATTTTTTTGTTAATAGTCATGGAACAAGATGTGCAGGAGAAGTTGCAGCAGCTAGAGATAATGGTGTATGTGGTGTTGGTGTTGCATATGATTCAAAAATAGCTGGAATAAGAATGCTTGATCAACCTTATATGACTGATTTAATTGAAGCAAATAGTATGGGACATGAACCTGATCTTATTGATATATACAGTGCATCATGGGGTCCTACTGATGATGGTAAAACTGTTGATGGACCAAGAAATGCAACAATGCGTGCAATTGTTCGTGGTGTTAATGAAGTTTGTTAAATTTTATTTTGTCAATTATTACAATAGAAATTATGATACTTTATATTTATAATTTAATATAAATAAAATTATTTTAGGGTAGAAAAGGTCTTGGAAATATTTATGTATGGGCATCTGGTGATGGAGGAGAAGAAGATGATTGTAATTGTGATGGATATGCAGCAAGTATGTGGACAGTAAGCATTAATAGTGCTATAAATGATGGACAAAATGCTCATTATGATGAAAGTTGTTCAAGTACACTTGCATCAACTTTTAGTAATGGTGCCAAGGATCCAAATACTGGCGTGGTAACTATAGTTTATTTATTTTTTATATTGATTTTCTATTCAGTTATAATATATTCAAGAAATTTAATTATTTATTATTATTTAAGGCAACAACTGATTTATATGGAAAATGTACAACAACTCACAGTGGAACATCAGCAGCAGCACCAGAAGCTGCTGGTGTTTTTGCACTGGCACTTGAAGCAAAGTAAATTTTATTTATTATAATTATTATTTCAATTTTCAAAAATCTAATTTAATTCTTTTATTTTATAGTCCACAACTTACTTGGAGAGATATACAACATTTAACAGTTCTTTCATCAAAACGTAACTCATTGTTTGATGCAAAAGGAAGATTTCATTGGACTATGAATGGTGTAGGTCTTGAATTTAATCATTTATTTGGATATGGTGTACTTGATGCTGGTGCAATGGTAGCACTTGCTAAAAAATGGGAAACTGTACCACCTCGATATCATTGTGAAGCTGGATCTATTGCTGTAACTCAGTAAGTATAATTATTATTAATTAATTTTTTTTTTTGTTTAATATACAATTTTAATATATTTAATTTTTATATTACAGAGAAATTCCAAGTGATCGTTCAATTCTTTTAAAAATAAAAACTGATGCTTGTTCAGGAACTGAATATTCTGTAAATTATCTTGAGCATGTACAAGCAGTAATAACAGTTAATGCATCACGTCGTGGTGACTTGGAATTGTTTCTTACTTCACCAATGGGTACCAGGTAAGATATATAATTTTTTATATTTTTTAATTTATAAATATCAATGAATAATTTTTCTTTGCGTATTAAATAATTTATTAATTTATTTAAAAAATTAGATCCATGATTTTGAGTAGAAGAGTTCATGATGATGATAATCGTGATGGTTTTACCAAGTGGCCATTTATGACAACACATACTTGGGCAGAATATCCTCAAGGCACTTGGCTACTTGAGGTAAAAATATTTATAAAATAATATTTTAAATACAATATTACTATTTTTTTTTTTTTTTTTCTTTTCTATTGCAGATAAGCTTTAATTCTCAAAAACCACAACATGGTTGGTTTAAAGAATGGACTCTTATGTTACATGGAACACGTGAACCACCATATGATAAATTATCTGCAACTGATCCACATTCAAAATTGGCAATTGTTAAAAAGGCACATGAAGAACATTCAAGTTTAACAAATTAGTAATGTATTTTTTTGTTTTTTAAATTTTATTTTTTAATCATATTTGAATCATCAAATAGATACATTAATTACTATAATTTCATATTAAATTAAATAACAATTGATAATAAATTAAAATTTAAAGATAATTTTTATCAAAAATTCAATTTACAAAAAAAAATTATTGAATGAGTATTCTTATGATGACATTTATTTTATTTATTTATTTTTATTTATTTATTTCGTCATGTCGTTGCTAATTATTTTTTACAATAAATTTATAATAAATAATAAATAAAAACTAACAAATATAATTTTATAAAATGTAAACAGATTTAATTTTTAGACAACTGTATATGAATATTTTAAATTTGTGAGTGCGCTCGTTAAGATAGTAATTATTAATTGATTAATTATTAATTACTATCATAATTAATACCTGACAATGTGTTTTGTTGATCAAAAATATATATCGTGTTTCTTTTTTGAATAATATATAAAATACTACTATAAAAATATGAAAAATGTTTCTTTGTTTTTTTTGTTTTTTGTTGTTTGTAAAATCTTTTTTGATTTTATCAATTAATAAAAAAAATTATAAAAATATGAATGTAATTATTTTGAATAATATATATTATAACTGTTCCAAATATACAAGTTCATTTTTTGAAAAATTATGATTATTTGTGATTATTAAATCTTAAGTTACCTTATATATATTTCAGTGACATACGATTAAATTTCTAAAGAAATAATTTTATTTAATTTTGTATATTGTATTTGTTTTTAATACAAACAATAGAAATGATTATTGAAATATTTCTATTGTTTATTAATTTTTAAGTATTGCATTTATTTAACAGTATTATTTAATTAAAAATATATAATTTAAATGTATTAGTATTTGTTGTATTGTAACGATACATTCGAAATATATTAGTTTGATGTTACACGAGTATACATATATATAATATTAAAATAAAAAAGATAAGATGCTCTTGTAAAATATAAAAATAAAAATATATATTTGCGCTTGAAATTTAAGTGTCTGAGCTATTCGTTGTTAATATATATATTAAACAATTAAGTCATTGTTATAGTAAATATTAAAATGTCTGTCAATATATAAATTTTATTTGTTGAGAAAATAACATTTGCCCTAAGGGAAATAAAAAAGTTTATTTTATTTTATTTTTTTAATGTCAACCGGGACCATTGGTTACTTAAAAAGCTGAAAATAAATTTACTAAAAGCTACTGGTGTTCAGTCAGTCTAACGATACCGAAAACGAACACACTCGCAGCGCGAGTTAATTTTTTTTTGGCACATGGCTATGGCAATGCCAAATATTTTTTTAATTAAATTAATTAGTGTTTTATTTATTATAACATACACTTGTAATTATGTTAAATGTGCAACTAAAATAACAAATGATAAAAGTAATAATATTCCAGTAACACAAAGTGAAAAATATGATGATTCAGTTACAAGAAGAAAAGTATCATCATCATTATCTGATCATCATCATCATCGAGCAGCTGAGTCAGTCATTGAAGAAGTCAATACAAAACAACTTGAACGTCTTTTGAATGAAAAAGATTTTGTAGCTGTTTATTGGTGTGAGTTAATAATTATCATGACCTTTTTTTATTTTAAAATAATTTTTTAATATTAAACAAGTTTTAAATATTTAAAACAAAAAATAAAACAACAATATTCAAGCTGTATCAATTTTCATTGCATATTTTGATGCACTATAAATAATGATTACATCAACTAATGTTTACTCAACAATTATATTATATAAAAAAAAAATAAATAAAAGCTTAAAAAAATTTAAATCAACTACTAATGTTATCATGTAGTTCATCACATTTGCATGTATAATTATAGAAACTGTAGAAGATATTTTTAGTACTTTGGCGTCTTAGTTTCCATCTACCCTTCGTTTCTTTTTATTTTTTTTATATATATTTTATTTTCTACAAAACACATTTTGTTTATGATAAAAAAAATATATTTTATTTATTTATATAATGATATTATAAATTGAAAGAAATAAATTATTTCGAATAGTAAATTTTTATTTAAAAGAAAAAATTATGAAAAAAAATATATATATACCTATGAATTATAATATGACATGTAATTTATAAAAATAAAAATATATAAAATTCGTTACATCTAGTATATATTTGCTGTAGAAAAAAATATTAGAGAATATTTTTATTTCTAAACGTAGACTGAATTTATTTTCAAAGTATCTCATTAAGTATGTTGTACAATATAAACCATCCATTAAAAATCAGTGACGTTTCTAGGCTGTTTTAAGCTCAATGCAATTAAATAATCTATATATTCTTTTTAGAAAATATAGTATATTATTGAATACCACTAGAAAATTAAAGCTAAAAAACAATTATTTTTACTAGACAATTTATATTATTTAAGATGAATCATCAATTGTTTTGAGATTATGTTTATTTTTGTAACTCATACAATATATGATATTTCGTCAGATGATCAGACAACATTTTTATTTTTTTTTTATATTTAAATTTGTTTATTCATTGCTTGTCATGATGATTGATATAATATAAATTTTATTTTTATATTTATTATTTATTTTATAAAAAATTTACTGGATCATTTATCCAAATACTTTTTACATTTGTCATTTGATTATCTTTACTTATCTGAAAAAATTACCCAGCTAAATTAAAATTGTTAAAAGCCAAAATTTTTATTTTATATTATATACTAGATAAAAATACATTTGTCATTAGTAAAATTTTTAATTATTTTTTATTTTAATATTTAATTTATTTATTTATTTTTTATATATTTATATTTATAATATTTTTTTTTGTAATTTGAGTAGAAAAAGAAAAACCTTGATTATAAAATAGTTGTGATGGTTGACCTTGTATAAATAAATAAATAAAAATAAAATAAATAATTTTTTAATTTAAAGATGCAAGAAGTTGTACAACATGTGACAAGGTATTGGCTGAGCTTGAAAAAATTGATGATGATACAGATACATTTGGTGTTGATTTTGTTAAAATTAATGACAAACGTTTGGCAAAACAATATGGTATTAGAAATTTTCCAGCTCTTACATATTTTAGAAATAAAGAGCCAATTATATATGATGGTATGTTTATTAAATAACAATAATAATAATTTTTTTTTTTTTTATTAAATTTATAATTAATATTATTTATTGGAATTAATTACAGGTGACTTGATGGATGAAGAAAATGTTCTTGATTTTTTAACAAGTCTTGAAGCAATGGATTTACCTGATCGTATTGAAGAAGTTAATTCTAAAATTTTAAATAAAATTGTTGAAGATACAGATTTTGTTGCAGTACTTTTTTGTAAGTATTTTTTTATTAAAAAATAAAAATTAAATTAAAAAAAAAAATCAAATAAAATAATGTCATATTAATTTTTCTAGATGATTTGGATTGTAAAAAATGTGCAAAAGCATTACAAGAACTTGAAAATATTGATGATGAAGCTGATCAACTTGATATTGCTTTTGTTAAAATATGTGATGATAAATTAGCTGATGAATATAATCTTGGTAATTTACCAACTCTTGTTTATTATCGTCATGGAATACCAATTATTTATGAACGTAAGTATTTTATTATTACTTTTATGATAATAAATTTTATTATTTTAATTTTTTATTATTTTTAGATGAACTTAGTAGAGAAGAAGATGTTTTAGAATGGCTTGTTGCAAATAAAAGTACTGGTGATGAAGAAGATGTTATTGAAGATGTTACAGCAAAAACATTAAATACTTTAATTGGAAATATGGATAATCTTGTAGTTTTATTCTGTAATTAATTAATTATAATATTAGAAAAATTATAATTAATATATAAAATTATAAAAAATTAATTTATTTAAATTTGTTTAGATGAAACTGATCAAGATATTTCATCACAAGTAATTTGGGAATTAGAAAAAATTGATGATGATTTAGATAAACATGGTATACAATTTGTTAAAATAAATGATAAAAATACTGCTAAAGAATTTGGAATTGATGAAGTACCAGCAATTGTTTATTTTGAACATCAAATTCCAAGTGTATATGATGGTAAGCTATTTAAATATCTTCTTTAAAAAAAAAAAACAAAACAATAATATATTTTAAAATAATGTTGATATGTATAGTTTAATTATTTATTTAATATATAAATAGGTGATGTACAAAATGAAGATAAAATTCTTGAGTGGTTATTGGGACAATTAGAAAAAGATGAAATTGAAGATGTTACTGATGAAATGTTAAATCGTTTAGTTAAAGAAGGAAAAACAATTGCAGTACTATTTTGTAAGTTTAATTTTATTATTTAAAAATATATAGCTAAATAATATATTAATAATATTATTCTTATTTTTGTTTTTTATAGATGATAATAATGATCATGAATCTCAACGAGTATTATTGGAATTGGAAAATATTGATGATGAATGTGATCAACTTGGAATTGTTTTTGTTAAAATTGATAATATAGAAGAAGCTAAAGATTATGGTATTGAACAATTACCAGCTCTTATATATTTTGAAAAAGGTGTACCAACAATGTATGAAGGAAAACTTGAAGATGAAAAACAAGTACTTTCGTGGCTTGAAGAACAACAATTTATTGATCAAATTGAAGATGTTACTGATGAAATGTTGGATATTGTTATTGAAAAAATGTCACACGTTGCTGTATTATTTTGTAAGTTCTGGTGTGTATTTTGCTTTATTTGTAATACATATTAACAATAGTTTACTAAGATAATTTGTATATGCATTTGTGTTGTTAAAAAAATTAATTACTAAACATTATTAAGATTATATTTAAGTTAATAAATTATCAATAATTATTTATATTTATTTATAGATAATAAAAAACAAAAAAAAAGTATGAAAGTTCTTCATGAATTAGAAAATATTGATGATGAATGTGATCATCATGAAATATCATTTGTTAAAATTGATGATAAAAATGAAGCTCGTAAATATGGATTAAATTCATTACCAAAACTTGTTTTATTTGAAAAAGGAATTCCAAATATTTATGATGGTAAGTATATATATATTTTATAAAATTATTAATTATTAATCAATTTAATTATCAAAATTTGATAGGTGATTTAATGAAAGAAGAACAATTACTTGGATGGTTAGTTTATCAAAAAAAACATCGTGAAATTCCAGAAATAACTGACAAAATGATGGAAAAACTTATTGAAGAACTTCCATATTTAGCTGTATTATTTTGTAAGTAATATAAATTAAATTGTATTATATTTTTTTATTTAATTATTAAATATTATTTAACAGATAAAAAAGATGAAAAACGAAGTATAAGAATTTTAAATGAACTAGAAAATATTAATGATGATCTTGAGCATCAAAAAATTGTTATTGTTAGAATTGATAGTACTGAACAAGCAAAAATATTAGGAATAGATCATTTTCCAACTTTGGTTTATTATGAAAATCAAATACCAACAATATATGAAGATGATTTAATTAATGAAGAAAATGTATTAAAATGGTTAATTGAACAAAAAAATACTGCAACTATTGAAGAAGTTACTGATGAAATACTTTCAAATATGATTCATAAATATGAATATGTTGTTGTTTATTTTAGTAAGTAAATTATAAAATATTATTTAAAAATATATGTTAAATATAAACCTATATATATATATATTTTTTTTTTAAATAACAGGTGATCAATGTGATGATGGTGATGATTGTGATAAAACTTTAAAACAACTTGAAAGTATTGATGATGAATTAGATGAAACTGGTATCATGTTTGTAACAACTGAAGATCTTATGGTTGCTAAAAAATATAATGTTAAAACATTTCCATCATTAGTATTCTTTAGAAATCAAGAACCACTTACTTATGAAGGTGATATTGAAGATGAAGATGAAGTTCTTTTATGGCTTACTGATGAACGTACATTAGAAATACCAGGAAAAATTGAAGAAGTTAATGCTAAAATGTTGGAAACAATTCTTGATGAAAATGACTATGTTATTGTATTTTTTTGTAAGTTTATTATATTATTATTTTAATAATTGTTTTATTAATATAATATATTATTTAATAAATTTTTTTTTTTAGACATTAAAGAAGATAAAAAAAGTCAAAAAATATTACAAGAACTTGAAAATATTGATGATGAATGTGAAGAAGAAGATATTGATTTTGTTAAAATATCAGATATAAATATACGTAAAGAATATGATTTAGCTGACATTCCAGCACTTGCATTTTATCGTCATCAATTTAGAAAAATATATGATGGTGATATGATGCATGAAGAAGCAATATTAGAATGGATATTACAACTTCGTCATTCAACTCCAGATGTTATTGAAAGTGTTGATCGTAAAACACTACAAACACTCATCAATAGTGTTGAACATCTTGCTGTATTTTTTTGTAAGACAATTGTACTTTTTTTTTTTTTTTCTTTTAAATTATAATAATATTTTAATTTTATTATAATTTTTACAGATGATGAAAGTGAAGTTTGTAAAATATGTCCTGATGTACTTGAAGAATTAGAAACAATTGATGATGATGCAAAAAAATATGGAATACAATTTGTAAAATCAAAAGATTCAAAACTTGCAGCTGAATCTGGAATATTTTCTTTTCCAGCATTAGTTTATTATGAAACAGGTGTACCTATTATGTATGATGGTAAGTATTTAATTTATTAAAAAATTAATCAAAGATTGTTTATTATATTATTAAAATATTACATACTTGTAATTTTCTTTGTAGAAAATTTATTAGATGAAAATAACGTTCTTAATTGGATGTTAAAACAAAGAAATGATGCAAGTATTGATAAAATTGATCGAGCTGAATTAACGACTCTTATTGAAACAAAAGAATTTTTAGCAATTATTTTTTGTAAGTAAAAAATTGTTTATATGATTAATTTCATTCAAAAGTAATTATAATAATTTTGTTTTTTAAATTTTTTGATAGATTCAAATGATGATCCAGAAAGTCCACGAATTTTAAGACACATTGAACTTATAGATGATGATGCATCTGAGTATGGTATTAAAATTGTTCGAATGGATGATTATTTAATGGCAAAAAAATATGGATTTAGAACTTTACCAGGTATAACATATTTTCGTAAAGGAAAATTTATAAATTATGATGGTGATATGGATGATGAAGAAGAAATACTTGATTGGTTAACAAATCCTGATAACATGGAACTTACTGATCATATTGAACGAATAAATAGAAAAATGTTTCATAAAATTCGTCAAACATCTGATTATGTTGCTGTTTATTTCTGTAAGTTTTTTTACAACAAAAAAATTCTCATTCAATTTTAAAATAATAATATTATTTTTGATAGATAGTAAAGACTGCAAACAATGTAGCAGAGTTTTAGTTGAAATTGAACATATTGATGATGATGCTGATAATCTTGGAATAAATTTTGTTAAAATTGATGATAAAGAATTAGCACGTGAATATGGTGTCTTTGCACTTCCAGCTATTTTATTTTTCAAAATGGGATCTAAAGATCCAGTCATTTATGCAGGTAATAATTTTTAATACATCTTGTTAGTTTTTTTTAATTAATTATTAATTATCAACATAATTAAATCAATACACAGGTGATTTATACGATGAAAATCAGATTTTAACATGGTTAACAATGCAAAAAGATCCATCAAGTGATGTAATTGAAGATTTAGAAGGTGAAAATTTACTTCACATGATACGTGAATCAGAATCACTTGCTGTTTATTTTTGTAAGTATAAAAAAAACTTATTAAACATATAATAATAATTATCATTAATATAATAATTTTTTTTTTTTCATTAAATATAATTATATATATATATATATATATATAAAAAAAAAAAAAATAAGAAAAATAAATTTATATGTTTGGAGTATAACTAATGGACCTGCAATAACTATTTTCAATATATATTTTTTTCTTTTTGTACGTGCTGATATGTACTAATGCTCGTAGGGAACAGAACGCTTTGTGACTTGTGCCAGTCAAAAGCATATCGCAAGCAGATGCGTCATATACAGGAACAGAAGATAATTGCTGAAAACGAGGAAGCTATCAAAGATGCCAATGGTATCAATAACAAAAAAAAAAAAAACCCCTTGCTTTATTTATTTATGTTTTTGTTTTAATGTTTTTTTGAAATAATTTAATTGATAAATATAGGTCGTGTTTTATTTCAATAGGTTCATTTCAGTTTTTTTCAATTAATTAATCACTGTTATATACATAAATAATAAATGCAACAGAAATCTTCATAGAACATAGAGAAAAATCAATGATCAACGTTTAGTGAATGGTTTTTATATTAGTTCCTTGTATTTTTGTTTTTTGTTTTTTGTTCTTTTTTATGTTTTATATAGTTATTTAGCACTTGGATGATCATTTTTATATAAACTTTGAAGTTGGATGAACCTTATAGCCTTGTTGCTAATTGATGAAAAATATTTACCTTCATCCAAATAATATAAAAAACCTTCCTAGTATTATAATTAGTTAATTTTTGTTGTTGTCTTTTTCATTTATTTATTTTGTTTTTTTATAAAAAAAAAATATAATTATTAATATAATTATGATAAATTTAATTAACAGATTCTGATGATTGTGATCAATGTGCTACAATATTAGAAGAACTTGAAAATATTGATGATGATTGTGAACGACATGGAATAACATTCATCAAAACTCAGGTAAATTTTTTATATAAAAATATTATTATTTTAAATAGATAAATATTAATTTACTAATTATATTTATTTTAGGATTCTAAAGTTGCTGAAGATTATGGTATAACTGATTTTCCAGTATTAGTTTATTTTGAATCACAAACACCAAGTGTTTTTGAAGGTGAATTAAATGAAGAAGAAGAAGTTTTACAATGGTTAATAACACAAAAAACTGAAGATAGAATTGAATCAATAACAAGAACTATATTAGAAGCATCAGTTGAAGATACACAATATTTAGCAGTTTATTTCTGTAATATAAATATTAAATATTATTTTAATAAATTATTATAATGTATTATAAAAAAATTTACAAATTATTTTTTATATTTAGATAGAAAAAACTGCAATATTTGTGATGAAATTCTTGAAGGTCTAGAACGAATTGATGATGAATGTGATGTATTTGGTATACATTTGGTAAAAATACAAGATGTACAATTGGCAAAAAGATATTCAATTAAAACATTTCCAGCCTTAGTTTATTTTCGTAATGGAAATCCATTATTATTTGAAGGTATATAAAAATAATATATTTTATTATTATTTATTTAATATTATTTGTTATTGTTATTTAATATTATCAGGTGATTTACAAAATGAAGATTCAGTATTGGAATGGCTTATTGATGATGATAACAGAGAATTAGCTGATGAAATTGAATCTGTTAATGAAAGAATGCTTGAACGTCTTTTAGATGAATCACCATTTCTTGCTGTATTTTTTTGTATGTATAAATTTTTATTATTAAAAAATTATATACTAATTAATTAATTATATTTTAATTTATTTTTTAGTTGATGATGATTGTCAAGAATGTGATGAAATAATGGAAGCATTAGAAATGATTGATGGTGAAGCTGATTTATTTGGTATTGATTTTGTTAAAATATCAAGTACTGATGCTGCTAAAAAATATGGTATTGTTAATACACCATCATTAGTTTATTTTCGTAAAAAAACACCATTAATATATGATGGTGATTTAACAAATGAAGAAAAAATATTACAATGGTTAACATCACAAGATGTATTTGAAATTAAAAATGAAATTGAAGAAGTTAATAGAAAAATGTTGGATAAATTATTAAATGAAAATGAATTTCTCAGTGTATTTTTTTGTAAGTATTTTTAACAAATATTATTAATTAATTTATATTATAATATATATTTTCAATAGATGATCGTGATGACGATGAAAGTACAATAATACATAAAAAATTAGAAACAATTGATGATGAAACTGATAATTTAGATATTACATTTGTTAAAATGGCTGATCCACGTTATGCTAGAAAATGGGGAGTTACAAAATTACCAGCAATTGTTTATTTTCGTAGAAGATTTCCTAGTATTTATAGAGGTAAAATTATTTAAAATTAATTAATAAATAAATCAAAAAAATATTTGATTATTTTAATTTTTAGGTGATTTACATAAAGAAGATGAAGTACTTGAATGGCTTAAAAAAAATCGTTTTCGTACACCAGAATTAAATGTTTATATGTATTTAGTATTATTAATCACAATACTATTCGCAATGTATACAGGATTTCTTCTTTCATGTTTTCGTTCAGATCAAAATCCAGCTCCAGTAACCCATATAAAACAATCTTAAATAAATATATAATTAATAAATAATTCATACGTTTTTTTAAAACTGTAACATTTTTTTTTTCTTTTCATCAGTGTGTCAATAAAATTTTTTATTAAAATTACATATTTAAATTTTTATATTCTTTAAATATATATAAAGATAAAAAAAAAAAAAATATTAAAAGATAAAATAAACAAATATTTGGAATTTATTTTTTTTTTATTAATTATTTATTATTTTTCTTTTTTCCATTAATAATTATCTTAATATTATAATATCAAATATAACAACACACATTTAAAATCAATTCAAACACTAAAAAAAAAAAAAATTTATAAAATTGACAAGACAATTAGCAACAACTTGGAATAACTTACATCACTAAATAAATATAAATTTCATAAAAATAAATCTACTAATTGCCATTGAAGAGATAGAAAAAAAAATAATAATATTTTAATCATGAAGCCAAACTTTAAGTGGTACTTTTGTAAATGCTGTATTTAAAAATGATTTAAAATGTCTAGCAATACTTGCACTAGCAGCTGGTCTCATTTCTTCAATAATTTCTTTAGAATTATCATTTAAAAATTGATTCATTGCTTGACCAATAACATTATTACCATTTAAATGATCAGCAACTTTAAATTTTGAACTACCAAGATTAAAATCAACAACTAAACGACCAATTTTCATATAATGAATACCATCACGTACAATATCATCACCTTGAACTTTAGCTATTGAATTAACATCACCTTAAAAATAAAAAATAGTATATATAATTATAATAAAGTTTAATAAATAAATTATATTTTTATTTTTATTATTTTACTTACCAAAAACAGCCCAAAAATTACCATGACTTTGAATTGGAAATACTAAAACATTACCAGCAACTTCATAGTATCCTTGTAATTCAATTCTTGGAATATTTAAATGAAGATCTAATCTAAGAGTTTTTAAATCAGAACGAACTTTACGAATTGTATAATTTCCTGGACCAATTGCTGATATATTTGAAAAACGTGCAACAACACGTACTCCTCCTTGTCCATTTTGCATTTTTAATTCAGGAATTATAAGTGGTTCTATTGGTGGTAAATCTAATTCACCAATTCCTTTAATTTATAAATTAAAAATAATTTATTATATTATTGTATAAAATGGATTGGAAATTTTTATTATTTTTTAAATAAATATTTTTACCATTTATTAAATATGGTCTGAGATGATTAAATGCAGTTTGTATACATGAATCAATTGCTGGATCTTTTCTTGAACATGGTAATATATATTCAGCTGAAAAATAAATTCCAATATAAATTTAAATTTACAATATAATTGCATATGTAATATTTTTAAATTATTATTTTCTTTATTTATTTTTTAATAAAAAAAAATAAATAAATAATCATTTACCAATATTATTTTTAAATTACAAAACAAGTTTAATTTTTTTTTTTTTTTAAATTATTTTGGAGTATATTACAAACAAGTTTCATAATTTTTTGCTAAAACAGAAAATGCAGTTTTTTTTTTTTTTTTCTTTTGCACTTATGTAAGCTCATGACATGACATATCAGTTTTATTTATTTATTTTTTTTTCATTTGTAATTTTATTGTTAAAACTCTTGGGAAGTTACAACATTTTTTTTTTTTCAATTTTTTTTATTCTCAATGATACATGTGAAGGCTCTCACTTTTGCTTTCACTGCCTCAACAAAACTTTCTCAAAGTCAGACCATGTACTCTGGCAATTTACGTCATCCACATGACATAATCAATGATATGTAATCTACTCGTTATGATTTTACTATAAATACTTGTTAAATATATATTTTTTGAATAAAAAAAAAATTGATAAAAGTAAGTTAAATTACTATGAAAAATATTAAATACTAATAATATTATTACTATTTTTTTTTTTTTTTTGAATTACTACAAGTTGTTTCACAATTTTATGATAATTTTGTAATACATGTAATTATTTATTTTGAAATAATTTAATAGATAATGCATGTTGATTTTCAACGTACATATAAATATTATAAAATATATTATTTAATAATTTATTTCATGCTTTTTTTTTTTTTTTTGCTTTCTCATCTGAATAAAATTATTTTATAATATAAATTAAGAATTTTTTATATAAAATATTAATATATATATATATAATTTTAAATTTATTAATAAACCTTATTAGTTCTTACGAGTTATAAAATCAGGTTCAGGATTCGATGATACTTTTTCAAGTGATACAACATCTTGAATAGTCAACCAAAACATTACTACTAAAAATACATTTTTAATAAAATTCATTTTTTTTTTTTTCAATAAATGAATTAATTTTTTTTAATCACAACACTGATGTAAAAGTATAATTAAAAATTATATAGGTTTATATTAATTACACTGTTTAAAAAAAAAAAAAAAAAATTATACAAATAAAATTTTTTGTTTTTTGTTTTGTTAATTTATTTAATATATATTTTAAAAATAATAAATTTTTTTCATTGTTAATATTATAAATTAAATAATTCACATAAATTAAACTTGTTCGTTTTAAATTTCATATAAAACTGTAAAGTATTCTTACAACATTATGTTTTATATGGGAAGGATATCCCTACTTTTTATAAATTTTATATACTGGTCCTTTCTAATGTTAAATAAAATCATTTTATTATTCATTGTATGATTTTTTTTATTTAGGTCATTGTTTTAATTGACACCCTTATTTAATCAAGATAAAATTAAATGATATTTAATATATTTTTATTGTTACATTTATTTTAATTTTAAAATCAAAAAAATAACAGAAAATAAATAATAAAATAATATTGATCTTTATACAAACAAAAAGCATAATAATGATTTTAAAAATTAAAATTTATATTTGTTTTTGTTATAATTCAATGTGATTAAGTATCCATTCAATGTAATATGAAATTCTTGTATAAACAGCAGGTGTTGCAGTTTTACCACAATGTTTAGCACCAAATGATACAATACCAATAAAATAATATTTTGGCGGTCCAATTGTTGATTCAATTTTCATTAATGGACCACCACTATCACCACCACATGAATCTTCACCTTTGATACCACCAACACACATTTGTTCAATACCAATATCAGCATGTTTTTTAAATGCAATAATACATCTATCTGGTTCAACAATTGGTAATTTAATTGTTTGTAATATTACACTTGATTTTGGATTACCTATATTAAAATTAATAATATTAATTAATAAATTTTATAATTATAAATTATATTTATTTACTTATATCATATATTCCCCATCCTGCAACTTCAGCTGTATGACCAGTATAATTTCTATCAAGTACTTCACCACTTGGTAAACATATTGGCATAACAAAAGCTTAAAAAAAAAAAATTTTATATATTTAGATAAAAAAAAAAACTAATTAAATTTAATAAATAATTAAATAAATTTTTACCATTATATGTAACATTACGATTTAATCGAATAATTGCAATGTCATTTTTAAATGGTGGCTTGTTATAATTTTCATGTACAATTATTGAAACTGGTAAAAAATCTTGAATATTACTTGTACAAAAATTTTGATAACAATCTGGATCTGTTTCAGTATTGTATTCACCAATTCTTATTGCACTAACTTCATATCTTTTGTTAAAAAAATAAAAAAAGTTGAAAATTAAAAAATAATGTAATTTAATTTTAAATAAATAATAATTATTTTACAATTACCCTTCTGGTAGTAAAGATACACAATGAGCTGCTGTTATAACATAAAGTTTATTAATTAATGTACCACCACATCTATAAGTTGGTTCTTGTTTTTTCATCAATGATCTTCCAGAACTGTAACCAATACGTACTATCCAAGGATACATTCCTAATGATGCATTTTTACCACCAATTATTCTGTCAGCATTTGATATACCACATTTTTCATGATCAAGTGTATTCCATTTTGGATGTTCAGTAATATTAATTGCTGAAATATTAAATTAACAAAATAATATTTTGATAATTTTTTTTTGTAATTATTAAATACATATAAAAATATTACATTTAATTAAAATAATATTTTCAATTTCAAATAATAAAAAAATAAAAACTTTATAAATATTCATTTTTTTGTTAATTTAATTTAAATATTTGTAGAAATAAGTGTAATTCAACGATAGAAATAAACTTAACTTTTTTTTAAAAAATATGTTTAAATTATTAACTAGGTATTTCTATGTTTATTATTTAACTGAGTTAATCTCTTTTCTGTTTGAGTAGAAATTTTATAGCTCTATATAAATTATATTTTGCGATAAGAAATTTAATTGATTTTATGAATTTATCTCAAGGTTATTGAAATAATATTTTACTTATTATATAATTTATTTTTCCAAAACAATGAAATCAAAATTTTAATTTTGTTATATATTATTGTAAATATAATTAAATTTACTTTTTGTAAATTTTTTATTTTAAATAAATATTATTTAATAATAAATATACAATTATTTTAACATCCATAAATTATTTATATTGTCACAATAACAGTGACAATCTTGGATATGACATTAAAATCACATAATTATACATACATAAGATAAATCATTTTGTATTTTTTTTTTTTTAACAATTATTTTTAATATATTTAATTTGCAAGTATATTTGTCACGGTTATTAATTTTTACCTTGATTTTATTTTTAACATACTGTTTATTTAACATTAAATATATATTTGAGATGTTTTTTTTTTTCATGGCTCATTTCGACATTTAAAAATAATATTTATCACACAATTTTCTATATATATATATATATATATATAAATAAAAAACAATAATATATATATTTAAATAAATACTTTACAAATACTAATTACCATAACTGTTAATATTTGTAATTCAATTGTTTTAATACTATATTCTTTAGCAAATCGAAAAAATATTAAAAAAATAACAAGTAATGTATCTTTTAATGTAGGTTCCATAATTTCTAATGAAATTTTTTGAAAACTATATGCTGTATGAATTATTATTATACTTTCAATAATTTTATGTTCAACAAAAAATTTTTTAGGTAATATAAATTGTACATACATTATTATAGCATTTGTAACAAAACTACGTGATAAATATAATTTTTTAACTTCAATAAACCATTTTTGATTTTTTATTATTTTATTTTTTTCATATTTTTCAATTGTTTTATCATCATTGTCATATAAAATACCAAAAGTAATTATATTTATTTTTCTAGTCATTGAACGAACAACACCCCAATAAATATTTTTAATTCGTTCTTCATCATCTATATATTGATATTCATATGAAAGAAATATCACAATAAGTGTTGTAATAAAATATTCAATGAGTGTTATATCATTTGATATTATTTTTAATAAAATAATAAATATAACATATAAATATGGTTTAATAAATTTTTGATATTTTAAAGCATAATTTAAACCAAATATAAATAAAATAATAAAATCAATAATTATAAAATCAAATTCATAATCAATAATATATATTAAAAAATATTTTATCCATTGTGGTGTTTTAAATTTTTTTGATATTAAAAATACATTTGTAATTAATACAAATGAAAAAATAAAATTTGTCAATACTATTGCTTGATATGTTTTTATATAATTTAAAAATGTTTGTCGTTGAATTTTCCAACAATACTTGTGTTTACCCGATCTATATTCAAATTGATCACTTATTTTAAGTAAATTATCAACACGAAATCTAAAATAAACAGATAAAAAATAAAATAAATTATATTGCAATTTAATAATTATTATTTATAATTTAATAAATTGATAAATATCACTTGTTTTGAAATGTTACTACTGCACAATCATCTTCTAATTTAACTTTTTTTATTGCACCATATTGAGAAAAATAATCTTCAATTAAATTTGTTGTTACAAAATTATCAAGTGGTGTTACTTCAATAGTACATCCATAAAATCTTTGAAAAAAATTATCCATTTTTGTACCTGGTAATTTTACAAATTTAATAAATTAATAATATTTATTATTTTTTAATTTTTAAAAACATACCTATTTGTTTGAAATTTGTTTCAACAGGTGAATGTTATTATATCTATTTTTTTTTTTTTATTTTTTCAATAAGATTGAAAATATTATGTTGATTTAAATTTTTTAAATATAAATTTCAAGAACACATAATACATAATAAATTTGATGTAAAATCATCTGTCCTGTAAACTTGATGAATATTTTAATTTGTTTTTTTATTAATTAATTTTAGTATTTTTTTAAGGGATGCATTTGGCGTGCGCACTTTAATTTACGTCAACTGGCTGGGTTAAAAGCAACCCTTAACGTTGTCATGGTATTCAGCTGGGTCAAAAATCATAAATATTAAATGATAAATTTGTAAAACAAAAATAATAACAATTTATTAATTACATTCAAAAAAATTTATTAAATTATGTTATGAAATATTTCTATATTATTATTTTCAAATTACAGTATCTAAATAACTGTAATTATTATAATTTTATATTCATTATTATTTAAAATATTATTATTAATTTATTTATATGTAACAATTTTTTTAATTTAATTTTAATTTATTTTAATATTTTTAATTCAATTTTTGAATATATCATTAATGATTGATGATGATTATAATTATGATGATCAAAATATGTATAAAAAAATAATTGTTTTTTAAATTTAATGTGAAAACAAAACAATATTAAAAAATCACTAAACAGTTATTAAAAAAAAAAAAAAAAAAAAAATTCAAAAAATGATATATAATTATTGAAATAATGTAAAATTATTTATTCCATAACTACATCATCATCTTTAATATTTTTTGATTGTTTTGAATGTTGAAGTGAATTATAAGTTTTTCTAACAAAAAATTTACGAAAATGTAAAATTTTATCATTAACTGGTGATTTTGATTGTTGGATTTTAACAACAGCTTCTTCACAAGTTGTTGTAAAAAGTTTTAATTTTTTTTTTGACCAATCACACAATATAAATGTATCAACTTGTAATGGATCCAATATACAAGCTGGATTTGATTCTAATTTTTCTTTCAATTCAAGATCATTAGTATTAAATTGACGTCTACGTACAGCTGTTGAATTATTTGGACAAATAACATTTGATGAAAATTTAAATTTTGAATAATATTCAAAAAATCCAAGCATTAAATCAAACATATTAATATTACAATTTTTAGTAGTTTCAACAAAACGTGGATTATATGACCATTTTGTATATAAATCTTTAATAACAGTAAAATTTGGTAATAAATTAATTTCAGATTGTTGTAAATAAAAAACAACAAGCATAAATATAAAATAATTACTAACTTTACCATTACTACCAGTTAAATTTAATTTTTTACCCCAATATTTAATAATAACATATAAATTTTTTATTCTTGAATCTAATGAAGTACAAAATTTTATAATATTAGAATTTTCACGTCCAGTATTATTATTAAATGATAAATCAACATTTAATTTTGTTGGCATATGATAAAAATGAATTATTGATATATTTCCTTGTGTATTTAAATTAATACGATCAATTATTTGTGAATTTTCATCAAGTAAACCAACAATTTTATGTATTAATGGTTTAATATTTTGTTCATTTATTTCTAATGATAAATCAATATGACTATTAACTGTTGCAAGACCATTAACTGAACTACCAAATACAATTATATTTGTATATTCTATTTCATATGTTGATTTTATCATTTCAGCAATATCATAACGTATCATATTAATTCTTGTAAATAATAAATTTTCATTTGGTTGTATCATACGTAATAAATTATTTATTTGTTTTGTAAATGTTGAACCTGATATTTTTTGAAGTTTATGTTTATCTATTTTTTGAATTTTATTACTTCTTGTATTAGTACGTGATACTGTTGGAAATTTTAATGGTAAATTTGTACTTTTAATTTTTTTTAATTTTTTAACATAATTATCAATATATTTTCCATGTATAACTGGTGTTATACTCCAAATATATTTTTTTCCATTCCATGAATATTCTGATGTTGCTTGTAATAAAAATTCAACACAAGATTTTTGATTAAAAGTTATTTTAGCTGAATTATTTGCAAATTCAATACTTTTTATTTCATTTTTATGAGGAAAATAATTTTTTAAAAATTCATCATTTACAAAATATGGTAATAATGTTACTGTTACTGAATATCCATCAATATTATATATTGTATCTTGAATATCATTGATTCTATGAGCAGTCATTTTTTTTAAATGACCACTACGACTCAAGTGTTTATGTACACTACGTACATTATCAGATGAAAATGTTAATGCACATACTGAACAATAAATTAACTCCATTTTTGAACAAATATTTATCAAGAATCAAGTGTGCCAAAGTTGTCTAACTATCCTGTTATTTTATTTTTCTGTAAATTAAACAAATAAATATAATTATATTAAATAAAAAAAAAAATTATTATCAATTAATTAATAATTAAAAATAATACCTGGGTAATAAAGTTGTAACATGCAAATTTAAAATTTGATATTTTATTTATAATAATTATTAATAATTTGTTTTAGGTTACAACAATATTCAACAATATATATATAAAATATAAACAAGACCGCCATATTTTTATTATTGTCGCTGACAGTTTTAATGAAAATTCACCTTAAAGTTTGGATAAATTTTTATTTAATATTTTAATTAAATAATAATTAATTATATAATAATTAAATTGTACATTAAATTTTAATTAAAAATTTATAATTATTTTTTTTATTATTTTTTAATTAAATTATTTAAAGAAAATTTTATAATTTTCCAGCAGGTAGCGCAGTTGTAGTTGTAGTTTTTTTTTTTTTTTTGTCCTCAAAATGGCCGTTTTTTTTGTTGAACAATAAGTAACTGACGTGATGCGATTTTAAACTCATCATTTAACTATTATTCATTGCTTAAAAATTATTAATTATTGTCAAATTAACTAATTTAAGTACTCTGAACATACTGTGTGATAAATTTTTACTAAATTATGTCAAATTTGTAAAAAAAAAATGGTCATTGTCGTTGTTGCCAAAGCTGAAAAAAAACGGCTCATTTTGCTCAAAAATCGACCAATGGTAAGTAAGCATCATATTTTTTTTATTATTATTTCATAAATTATTCCATAAAAACAATACAATTGAAGTTGATTTTATTAATAAATTAAAATAAAAGTAATAACTGTTTGAGGTTAGGTTAACCTTTGTTACAAAATTTATAAATATTTATGTTATTTATTTATAAAGTTGTGGTAAGATATTTTTAATATAATTAATTAAAAAAATTTAATATATGCAAATATCAATTTTGCTTTGCTGGCTTGTTGGCGTCTATTTACTTCCCCTTTTTAGACTCTATTTTGTGTATTGTTAATTTATTTATTGAATTAGTTTAACATAATCAACAACAACCCAATTTTTTGTTTATTCTTTTATTTGCCAATAATTAAGTAACTTTGATAAATATAATATTAATTTTTTATTTTTTAATATTTATATAGACACCAAGATGTGTATCAACAACATCCAATTTGTCAATGTAAATTATCAAACCAAGATGTTGTTATAAAGTGTAGCAGAAAAATTAACTAAATTGGTTGATCATCGGATCTGGTTGGAACCAAAATCCATTTTGGAGTGAAGTGAGTGAGTTATTTATTATTAATAATAATACAATTAGACCAGCTGAGACTGTTTGTTATACCAAGTGTTTTAAAAATTAATATTAGATCAGTTTTGGACAATTTGACAATTTAACAACATTAAATACTGGTACATTTGAACCAACAATACGATAGAAGAAACAAAAAATTACCAACAAGACAGTCTACATCATATAATGCTTTAACAAGGATTATGCTATCCATGATTATGAAAAATGATTCATCAACTTAACTGGTACAACAAAAATTATCAATAACACCACTTGGTGATAGTGTTGTTGTTTTTCTTGTTAATGTACCACTTGGTCTTGCTATTGATGAGCATTTAAGTGTTGATAAATGCTTATTTCAATTCAAACATGCTGGATAATGTGTGTGTTGAATGTTGATGGTCACCAACACCAAAATATCACAACATGTTGGTCTTGAGAGAGAAAGAGAGAGTAGCAAGAATAAGCTGCCTCTACCCAAATGAATGTGTTGAAAATATTATCAGTGGTTCCCTTGATGACTTTGATGAATCATTTTTACACCACATTAACAAACTATCCAAATATTAAAATTATTATAATTTTTAAATTAACAAGATAAGGAGTAAAATATGTGATAAAAGTGGTGATGATGATGATGAATAGAAGGTCATCATAATTGTTAAATATACAATTAAATGAGTAAAATATTTTATCAAGACAATAATTAAAAATTAATTATTAAAATAATAATTTATTCAGTTTATATATAAAAAAAAGTAATAATAATTATGTAAGTTGGTGTTTTTGTCTTTTTTTTGTTTTTTTTTTTTTTTTTTTGGTGTTACAAGTGGTTTAATATGGTGAAAAGTTTCAAGTGGTATTATAAGTGATGATGATAATGTGGAAAAAAGTTGAAAAAAAAAAAAAAAAAAAAATAGTGAGTGTATTGTGATCACTGATTCTGTTGCTGATAAATTGGATTATTGAACATCTCCTCTTCAAAAGGTAAGATTTTATTTAATTTATGATTACATTTCTATGATCTTGGTTTATATATTCATTGATGAAGATTTTTAAAGCTTCATCTTTGTCTCTTTTTTATAATCTTTAGGTCATCATATAATTGTTTTTTTTTATTCTGATTTTTTTACATTATGATAATTCAATACCTGGATGTACAATTGTATATACCCAGTGTATCTAAAAATCTCATTTAATTTTATATTGATAAATCCATATGATAAAAATTTGCTGCTTAAAGCGCAATAATATATTTTATTTTATTTTTTAAATATCATTTTATAATTTTTTGTTTAAAAATTAAGTGTACAAAAAATAGTGTTTAATAAAGTGTTTTTAATTAATTTTTTTTTCAAGTAAGTATTAATATTTTATTATTGTAATTTATTATAATATTTTTATAATAATTTTTAAATAATTATTATCATTATTTTATACATGAAAATGCAGCCAAAAAAAAAAAATGGAGAAAAAACTGTCGCTTCATTTTTTATTCAATTTCGCCTTAACATCATATTGACGTTAGATGGCAATCCTTTAAATATCAAAGGCGCGCAATCAAAATGGCGGTAAATAATACCAATGATGATCAGACAGGTAAATTAAATATTATTAAAATTTATAAATATAAATTGATTATAATAATTAAATAATTATAAAATTAATTTTTTAAACTATTAATTTAATTATTTAATATTTATTATTATTATTGTATTATATTATTATTATCAATTATAAAAATCAATAAATAATTAAGGTTATGTTATCATTTTTATTTGTTGTTGTTATATATTTTTTAGAATTAATGTGTGAGGAAGACAGCCTGATGAGTTTTGAGAAATTAGATCGAGCCTCGCCTGAACTATGGCCAGAACAAAGTGAGTTTTTTTTTTTTTTTAATTAATTAATTAATTATAATTTAATATAATATTTGTTTTATATAATAGTAAATAATCAAGTTCCAGGTGTGAATGGGTTTATTGCCCAAAATTTACCACTCTCAGATCAAACACCACCATCATGGACAACTGATAAAAGTTCTGATGATACTCTTCAGCTTCATCGTAAGTAATCAATCATTTATAATTTAATTATGATATTTATTATTATTATTAATAATTAACAATAATTATAATATAATTAATATTTTTTTAGAACTTGGAAATTTACCAGTAACTAAATTAATAGAAGAAGTTAAAAAACTTCATGATGAAGCTTATAAATTGGGTCTTGAAGAAGCAAAAGAAATGACTCGTGGTAAATATCTTAATATATTTAAAAATAAATAAACAATAAAATTAATTATGTATTATAAATAAATGTATTTATTTTTTATCATTAAATAAATTATTATAATGTTTTAATTATTTTTATTATTATGAATTATCACCTATCCAAGTTATATATTTTTGTAAATTAATATATACAGATCGTAAATTTTTATTATCATTACAAGTTGAACTGTATGATAATATTCCAATCTGTAAAATATATTTTTAATTTATTGAAAATAATTAAAAAATAATATTATTTATTTATTTAAATAATTAAAATTTACCAATTCATATGTATTGCCATTACGTCGTATAAGTGGACTACCATTAAAATTAGAACATGGTACTTGATTTCCATTTGCACACATTTCAACATTTATTTCTTTATTAATATACTCTGTACAATCTTTGATAGGTAATAGTTTCATTGGTAGAGCCCGTTGTTCATTTATTATTTCATCTTGATCATCAGAAATTTTACCCCAACCAATAAGAAGTGATAGACTTCCAATAGTTATTGTCTGTCGTGTTGAATAACAAATTGGTTGAATTGTTACTAAAAGACAAATGATATTTATTATTATTTTTTGTTTTTTAAATTTAACTGTTACTTACAAGTAAATGAGACTGATTCATCAAGTCTAATAAGAGCAATATTTCTTGCAAATGTAACAGGATCATAATTTGGATGTTTTATAACAAATGATACATTATAAGATTTTGTACAATGAGCACAAAATATTATATTACAATCAGGATTAGTATTTGTATTAAATTCACCAAGTAACACTGAGTGTCTGTATAAAAAAAAAAAATAAAACAATAATTTATTTAACATCGTTAGTTAGTTATTGATGATAATTTATCTTCAACTTACAAGATGTAATCTTGATGAGTTTCTAATGCACATGATGCAGTTGTTAAAATTGTTCTTTCATTGATAATTGTACCAGTACATGTATAATTAATATTACCATTATTTAAATCTATTTAATAATATAATATAAAAAAAATTATTTAAAAAAAAATTAATATAATATAATTATATTATTTTAACTTACTGATAAAACCTATTCGAGCAATAAATGGATATGAACCAAGTGTTACAATATTACTTTTAACTAAACTTTTTCCACATTCAGTTTTTAAATTATAATTATTATTTGAATAAAAATTTTCAAATTGTCTTGGTGAATTACAACATACTTTTGGATTAATTCCAACATAGCCACATACTGCTTGTCTAAATCTTTTAATAAATATATATATATTTTTTTTTTATTATTATTTATATTTTTAAATAATATTAATGATTATTTTACCTGTGAACTGGAAGTATTGCTTCATTTAAAAGTGATACAATATCAGGACAATAATTAATATGAGTACAAATTTTATTTTGTGGACAAGATAAAATATTTTCAATTCTATTATTATTATTATTTACATAAAAATTTACACAATTACTTATTGTAATTTGAATAATAAATATAATAATAATTAACATTTTTTATCTAATTAAATTTATCAAAATATATTTTTAATTTTTAATTATTTTACAACTTAAAATTAAAAATAATAATTTAAATAAATAACTGAATGATGATAACTTTACTTGTTGTTTAGCTAATGGTCTGTTATTTTAATTAAATCATCATAAAAATTTTATACAATGTTTTTTTTTTTTTTATTTTGATGATAATAATCATGCAAAATTCATTATACCTTGAATTTATATACTATTATTATAATATTCATCCGGCCGGAAGCCACAGTCACAATGTATTTTAAAATTAATATATCAATCTTGTTTAATTTTTTTAAAATAGTCTTTTAATTTTATTTTTTATTATTTTTTTTTTTTTTATATTTATAAAAATTACAAATAACATGTCTTTTAATTTAATACATATATATATACTAATTTTTGTTTTGTTTTTTTTTTTTTTTAATTTAAAAATTTATTTATTTATTTATTTAAACACTTAAAAAAAAAAAAAAAAAAACTGAATAATTGGACGGTTTTTTTAAATTGAAAGGTCAGCAACCGGCTGCTCGTTTGTCATTCCATTCAATAGCTGTCTCGACAATTCCTGTTGCTTTTAAAAAATCAACAGCAACAATATTTGCTGTATGTTGCCATTCTTCACTGTACCATTCTGTTACATTGATATCAACATTTTCAGCCATTTTTCTAAGACCACCAAGTCGATCAAATATAATATCAAATGTTGTTGGTGTTAGTTGTGCCATTGCTGCACGTGGTTGTGATGAAGGATTTCTAATAAATAAATAAATAAATAAATGACATATATACTTTTATATATATACTTATTTATTTGATACATACGGATTGAATGATTCTTCAGCAGCTTGAGTTTCAACTTTATTAAGATGTTTATAAAGTGCTCCAATTGTTCTGACATTGCCCCACTGATGTCCAACTTGAGGCCATACACATGTTCTTGATGCAACAACACTTGCATAATCATATCCAATTATTAATCTACGATTAGAATTCCATATTTCATCAAGTTTTATTTTCCAACCATTTGTAGGTCTGTGTAATAAATAACCAGCAAATTCTTCTTCAAGAAAATCAGTCAATTCATAATGTGCTGCCATTGTTTTGAAACCTGTTGTTGTTATTATTTATTTATTTATATTCAAAATAATCTATTGTTAGATAATTTTATTAAACTTACCAATTGGAAATTCTTGTACATCAAAAATTATAATTTCATCTGTTTTATCAAGAAAAAATTTAACAGCATTTATAACTGTTTTTAATGGTACAATTCTAAATGGTCCATGATTACCCCAAAAAACATTTTCATGATTTGGATATCTACCAATACGTATGTCTAAATATCTTGCTCCATAAATAAGTTGTGCAAGTACATCTTCATCCTTAAACAAAACAAAAAAAATTGTATATATATATATATAATTCGGGTTATCAAAAGACACTTGACCTATGAAAATTGACGTAATAAAAAAAATTTTGAAATACATAATACATAGACAGTTATATAATAGTTTAAAAAAATATATATAAAATTTTTTATTTATTTATTTATTTTTTTATTATTAAAAATATGAGTTACCTGTGTTATTGTATATTTATCAACAATAAGTTCAAGTTGTGAATTTTTATGTTTAGCATAAGCTGCTGAATCATGTGTACCTGGTAAAAATATATCTCTCATTTTTAAATGTTCAAGTGTTTTTCTACGATCACCCATCCAACTTGGATTTGTTGATAAACAATTTGTTTTTTTAACAATATTATTTCTTATCCAAGCTACATAATATCCTAAACATTTTTTATAAAATGATAATTTTGATGTTGGTATAAAATCAGCACTTATACCAGTTTTTTTAAAACCATGTTGTACATCTGGTGTAAATTTAAATATTGGTAATACATCATTAAAATTTGGATCTTTATCATAAAGACCAATATTATCACCATCAATTTTAATATTTGGATTTTTCCAGTAAATACCAATTTCACGTATCATTTTATTTGACATTACTGGTGAAATAACTACACCAATTTGTACATCATCAAATTCTGTAAAATAAAATAAAAAAATATTATATTATTAGTTACAATCATAAAATTCAGTACAATGACATTATAAAATTATACAATTATAATGTTATTTTAATTGAAAATAATTGAAAATATAATTTTTTTTCTTCTATAGAAAAATATTAAAAATAGAAAATATAAAAATATTTAAATAAATAAAATAACAACAATAAACGATGGCAATGAATATTGTGGTTTAAATTTATTTGGAGCACAATAATCATCATCATCATCATCAACATCAACTGACCCTTTAATTTATATAAATTATGACTCACCATCTTTGTGTTCATTGTTGCAACTATGTAACAAAACACCAGTAATGAGATGTATCACAACGAAGAGACAGAGTAGCATGTTTGCCACTGACTGGTATAAATGTTCTTGTGTAAATGTCCGGTGCGAGTGACCCCGTTTTATTTATTATTTATTTTTTTTTTTTTAATATATATATATCTATCTATCTATATATCTATATGATGTATTATAGTAGTTGAAATAACTAAACAACAGCGCACTTGAATATGTACAAGTTATTTAAACAGTTTATCCACGTGGGATACAAAATTCGTTAGTCAAAGTGTCAAAGTGTATATGTGCAAATTTAAAAATCACAATTTATATTTGTTTAATGTATTATCTTGTTTTTTCTATAAATTTTCTTATCTGTGAAAAAATAATATATATTATCAAAATTTTTAATTATTTAAATTATTATTTTATCAATACTTTTCAATAAAATTTTCATTCATTAAATTTGTGAATGAATACAAACTTTTTGATTTATAATATATCTACACAATAACCTTGAGAATAACAAAAAAAAAAACAATTAAAATTAAGTCTATTTAAATTGTGTACATACCTTCACGTACACTGAATGTCTAGATGAGAAAAACTGAATGATTTATTCATGTTCACTAGTGCGACAAAAGCATTCAAGGACAATCTGTCACCAACAACCACTCTTGAATTGTTAAACAATAATAATTATTAATCGTGACGTTGATTTTTTATTATTATTTTTTCTTCTTTTATTGTCTTGTTTTTTTTTTTTTTTTGTTGTTTCTTGTTATTTGTTTGACTAAAATTTTAGTTAATTTTTACAATTTAAATTCATTTACATTTGATATTATTTTGACAGTTTTTAAATAGCCATATATTATTTTTATTTTTATATAATATACATATGTATAAATTTATTAAAATAAATAGAATATTGTTGAAGGTAAAATATACCTTTCTTTGTATATTAAATCATTGAAATATAAATTATTCATTCATTTATGTTGAATCATGCTAAATGATTATATCAATTTTTATTTATACTTATATAAATATTAAAATAGATAAATCATTGTAATGAAAGTTTTTGGAATTAGTTCACTGGTTATTTAATAAAATTCACATGACAATAAATATACTCACGTGGGTGAAATAATATGACAGTCATTTAAAAATTAGGAACAAGCAAATTGTCACTCGAAATTTGAATATATATATATTTTTTTTTAAATAATTAATTAATAATTTAATTCTAAAAATAAAAAACAATTATAAAACACTTGTTTGATTATTAAAAATTATTTTTTATTTATTAATTTTCAAATATTCTCTTTGTTATTACAAAAAAAAGAAAAAAAAAAAAAAAAACAAAAATTCTGAGAGTAACAAACTTTTGGCTTATGTGACTAGTTGTAATACTCAACGGCAATACTAAATTAGTGTAATGTATGTGGTGTTATGGAAGTGGAAAAGAGAAATCGTAGAAATATAATTTTTTTCAATTTTTTTTTAAACTTGTTAACGAGTAATTCAATAATCAACATTAGAATTTCCGGTAATTTTGATTAAATTTTTTTTTTTCTTATATCTCTTTTCCACTGATTACACAATTTCTAGAGACATGGATTTCAATGGATTTTTTTTTAATAATAATTTAACTTATGGATAATATTAAACTAGTATACAATTTTTTTCGTTTTTTTTTTTTTTTGTTTTTTTTTTTATCATAGTCTCTGTCTTGGAAGACACGGTATGGCAGGATTTTTTTTTTTTTTTTGATTAGGAATTAAACTTTCGTTTGAATTTCTCGAGCAGTCTTTTAAGTTACTTTATTTTTTTTTCTCAATTTTTTATTTTAATGTATAATTAGTCTCACGTTATTTTTGCTTTAATATTATTAAATATATATATATATTTTTTTTCTTTTAATTTTGTGAGATCTGCTGCGAGAAAAAAATACAGCAAAGTTTTTTTTTTTTTTTTTTTTTTTCTTTTTACACCAATATATACAATACACTAACGCAATCAATTAATTACAGAGTGAGGTACGATAGTTGATGACAAAAAAAAAAATAATAATAATTTTGTCATTATTATTATTATTTTTTTGTTTCGAATCAAATTAATAATAATATAACAGAATTCTCCACATTTGCCTACTTAAATTTTTTAATTATTTTTTTATTTCTTGGTTCGTTTGTTTTTGTTTGTTTTTTTTTTTTTTTTTTTTTTAATTATTATTATTTATTAATAATATATATTTATTTTAAATTGTTTAATATTCATTATTATATAACTATAGTGCTTGACTTAACTATTTGTTCGATAGAAAAGTAGCGTGCTTATTTACATCAAATTAATTGTCAATATTTGTCAAATCGTTAGAATAAAAAAATAATAATAATAAATTTTACATTAAAAAAAAATATAGAAACACGTAAATTTTTATAAAGACAATTAAATTTCTTAATTAACATAACTTTCATTTAAATCTTGTGCGAAATACAGATAATTTTTTTAACTTAGATATTAAAATTTATTTTAAATATTAAAAAAAAAAAAACATTAATTATTTGTGCTAAATTATATGGAAAAAAAAAATGATTTGAGTAAAATCATTGATATGTTATGGCAGGTAATCAAGACGATAATAATAAAAATATTATAAATAGTTGGAAAATTTATCAAAACAATATTAGAAATTTTTTTCTTTAAATTTAAATATAATTTTTTGTTTTTTAATTAATAACTCAATGTTAATATTTTTTTTTTTTTTTTTTTTCTTTATGAAAACATAGATAATAATTTATATATTTTATTTTTTTTTTTTTTTATTAATTCAGTTCAATGGAAGAAAATACGTCCGACTTCCTGCCTTAAGGCACCAAGTGGTCGTTTTTTAAACCTAAGACTTATCCTCATTCGACTTGTAATTTTTAAATATATACATAGATTTTTTTTTTTAATATAAAATTTAGATCTTAAAATAATAAAGCTTATATATTTTTAATTATATGTTATTATAATTTGTGCATATAATATATATTTTATAAATTTAAATTATTCATTAAATTAGATAATTAAAATTAAATATGAAATATTTTATGTATTTTTCATATTAATTTGTTGGTATATTTTATTTTTTTTAGTTCTATTGAATTTATATTTTTTATTTATATTTTTAGTTTGAATTTATGATGCTGACGTTTTGTCATTTAATTAAATATGACTAGACGTTTTGTGATATAAATATATATGTTTATTTTATTTTTATTTTTATCCTGACTATATTGGGCCTCGTGTAACTATTTAATTTAATTTTTATGTTTTTCAGTTCTTTTTATTAATAATAATATATTTAAAATAATGATAAAAAAAAATTTTATTAACTATTAAAAGCTTGTTTTCTTTTTTTATTAATTATTATTTGTTTTCTTTCTTTTTTTTTTTGTTTTAAATTTTTTGTAAATTAATTTTTTTTTTTTATAAATATAAAATTTTTATTTTTTGTCTAAACGATAATAATTATTATAATCAATTGACCAAAATATTAACAACTGGTATTTGTCAGTATATATATATATACACTTTTATAAGAAAAAAAATTATTAAAAAATAAAGGAACTATATTTTATTTTTTCTTATTTTTTATAAGAATTGGTATAAATATAAACGAATAATAATGTAACAAGTAATAATAAATGAATACTAAATTTTTTTTTTTTTCTCTCAAATAAACTAAAATTAATAATATAATAACAAATAAAATTATAATATTATTAATTATAAAAAGCGAACACAAATGACCGTATCATAAATTTTTAAATTATTGCATTTTACATCAGTAATAGTCAAATTTAAAATTGATATTATTTTTATTATATTGACATTCATTTGAAAAAAAAAAAAAAATAGAAAATTATTTTAATAATAATTTAAAAATTCTACAATCAATTATTGTAATATAATTTATAAAATGAAACTTAATTTTTTAATTTTTGATAAAAAAAAAATGTAACAAAAAAATTTATCAAATTGACCTATATTTTTTGTTATTAATAAATTTAAATGTCATGATTTGACAAAATGATAAAAAAAAAATATATATATATATTATTAATGTGAGAAAATATAATAATAAAATATTGTTCTATTTAATAACTAATCGTTGGATTGTTTAGTATTAATATAGTTACAACACCCCACATTAAAATCGTATACTTAAACGTCATTTTATATAATCTAATTACATTAAAGCACAATATTAAATATAAACCTACAACATAATTAATCCTATTTATTTTAAATATATATATACGTATATATATATTTTCTTTTCATTGATTTTTTTAATATTTTGTTTGTCTTTTATTTAATTATTATTTGATATACAAACAATAATAAGTATTAATTCATGTTAAAAAGAAAAAAAAAAAAAAACAATGAAAATGAAAAATAAAAGCCCTGAGATTATTTCTTTGTTGTATGATGATGATGAGTCATGAAAAAATACAATAAAATAAAATAATAATAAATTAGTAATAATAATAATGATGATGATGATGATTTTAGCAAGTAACTAATAACTAATAATAAAAAAAAAAAATTTATCATAATCATCTGTCAAGTGGTACATCTTCTAATGGTGGTATATTATTATTAATTTGTTGAAAGCCATTTTTAAATATACCAACTCTACTTGTACCTGGTTTTGTTTGATCAAGTAATGCAATATTATCTTGTATATCACGTACCCATCTTGCTGTTTCATTACCCCAATGAAAACGTACTTGTGCTGGTGGTAAATAAAATTTTTTAATACCAGAATTACGTATTTTAACACCTTCATCAGAATGATAAAATGATTTATCACAAAAATCTTGTTCTAAATATGATTCTAATTCAGCAACAATTTCAATAAATGTTGGTCTATCTGTTGGATTCCAATTAAAACATCTTTCTTGTATACTTTCAAGTACTTCACATGGATTATCTTCAATAGTACATGGTTGTATTTTACCATGACGTAATATATAACTCATAACTTCTTCATGGCTCATACCTTGATATGGTAATGCAGCCATTGATTGTAATTCATAAATAACAATACCAAATGACCATACATCTGAATATGATGAAAAAACACCATCAGATAAATTTTCAGGTGACATCCAACGTATTGGTAATGATTTATCATTACCAACTTTATAATAATCAGTCTCATAAATATCTCTTGCTAAACCAAAATCACCAATTTTAACAACAAGATTTTGTGATATCATACAATTTCTAGCTGCTAAATCACGATGTACATATTTATGTGCTTCTAAATATGCCATACCATCTGATATTTCACCAGCCATTCTAACAAGTCTTAATTTATTTGGTCTCTTTGGTGTTTGACGTACACGACGTAAATAATTTTTTAAATCACCTTGTTCCATTAATTCCATAATAACTAATGGTGGTGTACCTTCTGATACAACACCAATTAATTTAACTAAATGATAAGTTGAAAATTTTTTCATAACTGATGCTTCATTTAAAAATAAATTTTTATTTTTATCTGTACATGGTTCTGGTATTGTTTTAATAGCAACTTTAATATTATCATTTAATATACCATGATAAACCATACCAAAATGTCCCATACCAATATTACCAGTTATTTTAATTTTATTTCTATCAATTTCCCAATGATCACGTAAATATTGTGTTTCAATATAATCTGGATTAACTGTTGCAATAAGACGTTCAGTACGTTTTTTTTTTTTATAACTTTCATATAATTTATATGATAATATAAAACATATTGTAAATACAATTAAACCAAATATTGATATTAAAAATTCATAATTATTAATTTTTTGTCCAGTTGTAAATTCATGATAATTTGACCATTCACCATGACCACCAAGTGACATTGATCTAACTCTTATTAAATATGTACCTGGATTTAAATGATATAAATTATATTGTGTTATATTACCATTAATACATGCTGTTAATTTTTTAACTTTTTCAATATTTTTATTATTATATTCAATAATATATGCAACAATAAAACCATTTGGATTTAATGGTTTATTCCAATAAACAATTGTATGTGTATCTGATATTATTTTTGTATTAATATAATTAATATTATCAGCATCAATTATTTTTTTAGTTTTAGCATGTGTATATTGCCACATTGAACACATATTATATTCATTGTAATTATTATTATCATATTGTACACCACATGCTGTTATTGAAAATACATATGTTGATGAATGTTTTAAATTACTAATAATTGTTGATGTATGTATACTACTAACATTATCAATAATAATACGTTCTAATAATTCTGTTGTTTTAGATTTTTTTAATATTAAATTTTTTTTATCAATTAATGATTTTTTTAACCATGGATTTTTATAAAATTCTTCATTATTACCACAATATTCAGTACCACCATATGATGTTGTTGATAATGTACCATTTTTAAAACAACTAATATCAATATTTTTTGATGTTATAATATTATTTAATTGATTTGTATCTTTACAACAATTTTCTTTATTATTATTATTTGTTGTTGTTGTTGTTGTTGATGATGATGGTATTGGTAATTTTGTTAATGGTAAATTATCATACAACATATCACTTTCTCTATCTGATGGTTCATATAAACAATAATCACGTTTATTAATTAAATCAATATCTTCATTTAAATATGCACCTTGAATTAAATAATAACCAATTGGTCCATTTGGTATTAATGGTGGTTCCCATTGTATAACAATTTCATTTGAATTTGGTGAAAATGATACAATATTTATTGGTGGTGATGGACGTGATGGTTTTGTACGAAAATATATTATTTCAGATTGTCCAGTTGGACTTGGTAATGAATTATTATTTCTTGTTGATAATGTTTTAACATAAACAGCATATCTTGTCCATGGTTTTAAATTAATAATTTTTTTACTTATTTTTGTTAATGTACCATGTTTTTTTGATATATCAATATCAATAACATTCCATGTATTATTATTACCACATGAATTAACTTCATATGATATTGTTTTACTATCAGTTTGTATATAATTTAATAAATATGATAATAAACTTTGTCCTTCACTTGGTTGATAAACATCCCATATTATATCAGTTGAATTTGATGATGTATTATTTGTTATTATTTTAATATTAACAATATCACATGCAACTTTTTCACCATTTGATTCTGGTTGTACTTCCATTTCACTAAATTTTCCCATTTTTGATTTATAACCAAGTGCTTGAATTTTTGATAAACATAATTTTGGATTATAATGAAAAAAAAATCTACCAGAACGTATTTCAATTGTTTGATTATCAGAAAATAAACTTGATAAATTTGGATTATCAAGTACAACTAAACTAGCATTATTAATATCTAATTTTGTACCTTTTATTAATTTTAATTTTTTAAAAAAACTCAATGTTGTTATTGATGATGAATGTGTTACTTTAAGATATTCTGTTATTTCTTCAATTGTACCAAATGCTTCAGTTAATTCATTTATTATATTTGGATTACCATTACGTATTTGAAATTCAAGTGCACCATTAACAACTGTTGTACCACGAAATTTTTGTGCATCTGATATATGACGTATTATTGCACCATATATTATTTTACGACAATTACCAACACATTCACGACATGTTTTTTCATTATTTTCATCAATAGCATCTTCCCATCTATCTGGACATTGTGATATACATGATTTTTTAAATGGTCTCCATTTTTTATCATCTTCATTTCTTCTATTATTTTTATTATTATTTATTTCTAAACATTCATCTTTTGTAAGACAACGTCTTGATAAATATGTATATCTATTTATTTATTTATTTATAAATGATGATGAATACATGAAAAAAAAAAAAAAATTTATTTATTTATTTATTTTTTTTTATATATATAAAAAATTAATTATGTACTTACAAATGATCTGGACATTTTTCAACACATTTTTTTTCAATTTCATAATTTTTACATGTATAACAATCAGTATCTTTTGGACCATAACATTCACCAAGACATTGTGGATGACATGTTGATTTTTTAATTGTTTTTTGACATTTATTTGATGTCCAACAATAACCACCTGGACAATGTGCACAACCTATAAATTATTAAAAATATTATTGACATTTTTTTTTTTTTTTTTCAATAATTATATGAATTAATTTAATAACAGGTTTTTTTTTTTTTTTTTTTTTTTTACTTAAACATTAACACATTTGGCTAATAAATATTAGAAAAAAAAAAAACAAAAAATATCTAATATTTTAATGCTGATTTTACTAAATGATAAGATATTATATTTTATTTATTTATTTTTTTTCTATCCCACACCTATTCTGACCTTGTTTGAAACATAAAATAAACCGTGAAATCTTCGTTGTTTAATACTATTGCTAATTTAAACTGTATATTTATATACATTGATGATATTGATGAAATGCAAATTTTATGACTTTAACTAAATGCGATGTTATCGTTGTAAAATATATTTAAAATTTATAAAAGGGTAAAAGAGGGATGATTATGATGATAATAATTTAAAAAATAAATTTCAATCGATTATAAATATATATGAGGTTAATGTTTATTTCTCTCTATAAATTGCACCTTTTCATGTAGAGCTGGATCTTAAAGTTCAAATCTAAGACTGGTATGATGATGTACGAGTAAACGGGTTCGTTGGCAAGTACACATACCAGCTGTCTTCCATGACCCGATTTAAAAAAAAATATATATATGATTTTGAGAAATAAATAACTTTTCAAATATCAAAAGATTTTTTTTATCCTGGTCAATTAATTTATAATTTTTTTTTTTTTTTTTAACAATTACAATAATTACTTGAATATTTCATAACATAAATAATATCAAAAAAAGATTTCATAGATAATAATTTTGATTATTATTATGTTGACAATTTAAGTTGTTTAGTAAAAAATGTCAATTTATTAATACGATTATTGTAATAAATTTGTAATCCAATAGTTATTTTATTTTTTATTTTTTTTTAAATCTTATAAATATATTTTGACTATCAATTCTCACAGTAATCCTCTTGACAATTTGTGAATAGCAATTATTATCCCGTTATTAGATGTTTTTTTTTTTTTTTTATTTATTTGAATTTTATTTTTTACCTAAAGACAATGATTTATGCTATGATGTGTTATTTATTTATTTTTTTTTTTTTAAATTTTATTTGGATTACATAAATTTATATTTTGATGTAAATATTTTTATAGTAAAATTTGATAATTATTCAGCTGTGTAAAGAGATTTATTAATCAGCTATTGAAGCCGGAAATACACAAACAATTAAATTAAAATCTATGAAAAATTATTAAAATTATAAATAATAAAAAAAAAAACATACTTGGACATGAATCAGCTTTTTCAGCAAGCATAATATTATTTTGTATAAAATTTTCACCAGCAACAACAATTGAACTCCAATCAACAGTATTAGTATAACAAAGTGCTGTATTTTTTTCAATTCTTACACCACCTCTTGATATTCTTTTGAGTTTACTTAAACCAATCTGTAAAAATAAATTTAAAAAAATAAAAAAATAATATTATAGATTATTGATGAATGAATGAATGAAAAAAAAACAAAGTTATGATAATTGACAGTCTACTACTTGAGCTTATTAATATTTAATTCGTTTAAAATTATTAACAACAATTGACCTTATTAATTGACCTGTTGAGATCAAATAATTCAACCAAATAAATAAGAAAATACGGTGATTTTTTGCGTGGGAATTTATAAAAATAACAAGGTTATATTTTTATAAATTTTTTTAAATTAATTTCAAGTATTATTATTATTGATAATTTAATTATGTATGATAAATAATTTGATTTACCTCTTGTAAATTTTGCATTTCATAAACCATAAATGAATAATCAGCAAGTAATGTATGACCATGAATAATTTCAAGATTTGGAAACATATTTCCAATACTTTTTAAATTACTAACACGATATAATAATAAATATCCAGTTATTTCACGTAAATTTGGAAATGTTATATTATCAAATGCTGATGAATCATTATTTTCAATAAGTACAATTTGTAAAAAACCCTCAACTATACGACATGAACTTAAGCTATTAAAAAATTGTACATCATTTCTAATATCAATATTACTACAAATATCAATATCTTTTTTTTTTTTATACTCTGATATTAAATTTTTTTCATTATTATATTCAAATAATGATTGTCCTGATGTTCCAATATCTCCATCAACATTGCTATATATAAAAAAATAAATAAATAAAAATATATTATATATTTTAAAAAATTAACAAATATATTTTTTTTTCTTACCTTGAATTTTGTATAGCACGTTTTTTTCTATTTTCATTGATAATTTTATCATTATATATATCATTTTGATAAATACCTGGATCATAATTATTATAAATTAATTTTTTTTGTTGATAATTTTTAATTTTATGTATTTGTTTATTAAATTTTTGAAAATTATCCTGGCCATGAACAGTTGATAATTGTGATTGATATATAATTATAAATATTGTCATCATTGGCACCAGCATCAGCTTCTGCATCGTCTTCATCTTGTCGATTCATGGACACAATTTTTATATAATTATTATTTATTCACTGAGCACTGTTTTGTGTTGCTATTTGTCACAGTTCGTAACACTATATGTCTAACGAATGAGTAATAAGTATATATACTTTTGTCGTTCGTTTTACCAACTACAAAAAATTTTTTCACACTTATATTTATTTTTTTTTTTTAATATAATTTAACACCACCAATACTCTTGGTTCTTTTGTTTTTTATTCACTTAGATATGACTGCGCAATTGAACTCGACAATAAGTCACGTATAGTTTTTAATTTTTTTTTATATTTAAAAGCTTATTTTTTTTTTTTTTTTGAGTCTTTATTATTTAACACAATTATTATTATAAATTTAATTTTAGTATATTGATGAAATTAATATATACAACTTGTCACTGAGTTAATTTACAATTCCATTTTAAGATTTTCATTCATTTTTCTGCAATATAATATAAAAAAAAAAAACAATTATTATTATTATATATTGAAATTAAGATTTTATTAGTAATTTAATAAGAAAAGAATTTTTTTTTTTTTTATAAATCTGTGGGAACTATGCTCACTACACATTCATTTCCGTTATTTTATATTAGTTTTTAAATTTTTTCATTCATAATATTTCTATAGTAATTTATATAAAAATATACTAGTGCACACATAGATAAAAAATAAATTAAATATATATATTTTGTAAAATAAAGAGAGCAAAACTTGCAATATTATTAAATTTTTTTTTTCTTATTTATTTTGAGTCTATTATTTCTTGTATTTATTAAATTTTCTAACAAAATTTAATATACAGTTTTATCCACTTTTTCAACTTGTTTCATACATATATAAGATATTTTTTTTTTCAAGTTATTTGATTTTTTTCTCGAGGCTAACTTCTCTTTCCAATAAAAATTATAAATGATAGACATTGACATACAAACTATCACGAGGCAAACATGTACAATATATATATATTTTTTAAAATTTATATCAGTACTAGATTATAAAATTATTATAATTATAAATTATTCCTCATTAAAAATTATCAATTTTAATAATAAAAATAATAAATAAATTATAATTTCTAATTTATTTTTGTTACTAATTAACAATTATCTTTTTTATTATTTAAAATGATAAAAACACTAAAATTAACCACAAAATTTCCAGGATATTATTAATGATTTTAAATCACTGATTACAATAAAAATAAAATTACATACATTATCTAATATTGTTGTAATAAACACTGAGATTAATTGTGTTAATAAAAAAATATTTGAAAAAAAAGTAATTAAATTAAAGCTATAACCAAGCATAAACTTGAATTTTTTTTTTTTTTTTGCTCTTAATTAATATCATTCATCATGTGAGAAGAAAAAAAAAACTATTATACGTTTCAATGAACTTGATGAAAGTAATACAAAAAATAATTATAATAACAATGAAAATAATAATTTGCAAGTGATGATTATATATATTTTAATTTAATTTAATAATAAAATAAAAATAAATAAATACAGGTTATACAGAAGGGAAATGATTGATTGATTAAGATGTTAAAGAAAAACTTACACTACAATGACTTGACAAATAAATATAATAGATATGATATATAAATTGATTTATAAGCAGAATGCATTTATAAAAATTATTATTGTGTAAAAAATAATTAGATAAAATATTTTATTTAATAAAAAAAAAAAAAATATTGATAATTAAAATTGAAATTGTCTTGCTTTAAAAGTATAATAATATATGCCTAATATTTTAATGGTGAATCAACATCAAATTTAAATGTAGAAATTTAAGAAAAATAAATATAAAAAAGTAAAAGGGAAATACCATCGAACAAAGTATACTTTTTCTTTTTTGATGTTAAAATATACATTTAACGTGATAAAATGACAAAAAAAAAAAAAAAAAAGGGGTAATCGACCGATTTGAATTCAAAGTTTCATTCTCATCTCTTTTAAATTTTTATTCAAATTATTATTATTTTATTAGTCAATTATTTGTTTTTTTTTTTAAATTTTATTTGTGACCTATAAAAAAATGTTGTACATACTGCATAGCAAACAACATTCAACTAACATCAACATTGTATCACAACAATATTATTATTATCTTATTTTTAAATTCTGAGATAAAAAAAATAATAAGTATATACAATGCCACACTGATAATATGGCATACAAACACGTGTTATTTTCTAATCTATATATTTTGTTTTTTTTTTTTTTTTTTTTTGGAGTAAAAAAAACCATTAGTCAAGTTTATTATTAAATAATTATTATATTGACAAGAAAAATATTAACTTAAATAAAATATTTATCATTAACTTTATCAATAAATTTTGATAAAAATAGTATTTTTTTTTTTTTTTTTTTTTTTTTTACAAGTCAGTAAAACTCCAACAACTTGCCTTCACTTCGACATAAACAAAGCTATAATAATGGCGTTACAGCCGGAAGAAGCGATGAGAAATAAAGTTAAAAAAATATTATTGAAAGTAAAATAAGAAAATTAAAAAAAAAAAAAAAATTTATTTGAAACTAAATTATTTTGTGTTGACGCGTAGTGCCACGAAATATAGGTATATATATATGTATGAGAAACCGGCGAAAAATTTTTGGTCGTAGATTAAAACGACAAAAAATAATAACAATAATAATAAAAATTAAAAAACATGAAAAAAAAAAAGTTAAGCAATATACTGTACATATAATATAGAAAGAGATAATGATAAAAGTAAATGCGTATGGACAGACAAGAAGACCGAAAATGAAGAAAATAATACAAAAAAAATAATAAAATGTGCGTCCCGGTTTTTTTGTATTTGTTGTGTCCGGATGGAAAAGGTCGGTATTACAGTGAGGCCTGGTATGCGTTAAATAAAATTAAATAAATAAATAAACTACAGACACAAGAGAACCAAATGAAAAACATATATATATATATTTAACTATGTAAATGTATGTCCAACATTTATATCAAAAAACATTTTCACATTATACACACACACATAATATGATACACTCATAATTTGATTGATAAATTAATATTTATTTAAAAAAAAAAAAAAATAAAACAATATAATTTTAATAAAATAAACAAATAAAATTTTTAAATTATGTCAACAAGTTATTTATCATTAGTAAAACAATTTTTACTCCAAAATGAAAAATTAATTATATATTTTTATTATTAATTAATTAAAATTAGCTTTTTATATAATTAATAAAACCAAAAACACTTTTAAATTCACTGTTAATTAATATAATATATATTTATAAAAATAATAATCACAATATAAAAATAATTTTTCAATGAAATTTAAAAAACAATAATCACTTGAAATTTAACCAAATAATTACTGTTGTTTTTAATTTATACATTTATTAAATTGATCGTTGTATGGATTGAATATAATGTAAGAAAGAAGCAGGTTGTCGTATATAAATTGTGAAAACATACACTGGAATTTGGATTATTTTTTAAAACTACCAACGACTATCACGATGTGTATATTGTATACTGGGGCTCGTGGCGCACATGCCAACTCAAAAAGTATATCGTAAAACTCACGCAGCCTGTCGCCAAGATAAAAAAGAATGAAGGAGAATTTTTTAAAGGAGAAGGGAAAATATATATAATAAAAATCATACATATATAAAGAAAAGCGAGATAGATTATACAGCTACTACGACTTAAACATATATATATATTTATCATCATTGTCTGTTTATAGTTACTGTATACACACTCAATAAAATATATGCTCACTTATATCATCCCCTCTTTTCATAAAAATATATATATATATTTTTTTATTAATTAATTTCAATAGAATAAAATAATAATAATATATAAGTATATATTCAAATGATATTGAGAAAAAAAAAATAAATAAAAATATAATGACGCGTGCCAAAAGTTGGGGTGAATTGTGTTTTTTAAATATCCACTGTACAGTTAGTAAAAATACAATGATTTTTTATTTTTTTATTTTTTTAATTGTGTTATTTAAAAAATAAATTTAAAAAAAATTGTCTCAGACAGTGCTAAGGTTAGTCTACTTGCTATTCTGGTCGATTCATGGTCGGCGCAAGTTTTTGTCGCGATTTTATAAGATATCCATCCCTTTCTTTTTCTAATTTATTTATTTATTTTTTTTTGTTTATTATTTTACTACCCTACAATACGTCATACTAATAATTTTTATATATAACACTCATACATAGTATTTTATTTTATTTTTTTTTTCCTTTAAATTTTTATATATAAAAGTATATACATACAAGTTGATGAGATAAAAATTTATATATACAAATATATATGTAGTAGTTAGATGAGGGGGTTTGATGAAAATAAGAGGGAGTTATATATTTATATATTAAAAGAGGGGATATAAATGAAAAATAAAATGAAAAAAAAAAAAGGGGATAAAAACCGCTGCCGGAAAGTACGCGTGGCCTGTTTTTTTTTAATTTTTTTTAAATAACAATAACAAAAACATCAAGTATATATTTATATATAGTGTATCCAAGATACACACAAAATTTCATTGTATCTCAATTAATAATTATCACTTAATTAATATAAATTAATATAAAAATATACTGATTAATGTAGTGATAAATTTTACAAATTTTTAGATAATAATAATTTTTTTTTATATATTTTATTTGACGGTTAAATTAGGGGAGAAAAAAAATGAATAGAATATTTGGGGATGAAAAAAAAAAAAAAAATTGATAATAATAATAATAATAATAATAATAATAATAAAATGCAACACAATATAATGCACTGATGGATATAAAATGTGGATTTATTTACGATGAGACGCAAAAGCCAAAAGAAGACTAAAATATATATATGAAAAATAATATATAGTATAGGTATATGGCATATAGCAGAATACCATAATGGTGTATATATTGCGTAGTAAATGCTTGAATGGATTACGTCATTCTGGCGGTTTCAAGTCATCGTCGTCGTTGTTGTTGTTGTTGTCGTCGTTGTCGTCGTTGTCGTCGTTGTCGTCGGCACCATGATGATATGTTTACAAGATAGTTGTTTAATATGTATATACCGATACAATGTTTGTTAATATATTTTTTTAAAAGATTATATATCATTTGTTATTGTTTTATAATCATATAATGATAATCATTAATTGATATATGTTTATATAATTTGATTGGGTTATAATAAAAAAGGGTTTTCCGAGGAAAAGAGGGATAATATTATTGACTTTTGGCGGGTGTCAATGTTATCGTAGGGAGAAAGATAAAAAAAAATATATAAATTTTTTTACAGGGATGCTTATTAAGACGCTAAAAATGCTTACATTATTTTTTTGATTCACAAAATTTTTATAATAACACTTTTTTTTTTTTTTTGTATATTAATTATATTTTTTTTTTTAATTAAAAAAAATATATTTTTACACTTTTTATATATTAAAAATATCAATTTTACACTTGTTATTTATTTATAATATTTAATTTAAATTTTAAATTGTTAAAAGAAAAAAAAAAAAAAAACATAAAAATACACATGACACTGTTAAAATTAAATATTATATATATTTTTTATTGCGCAGTTAATATATATTTATTGAATGATTTTTTTTTTTTTTTTTTCAACAACAAACACATCCACCCCAGATGATATTTCCAATCGAACTAAAATTTATACTAAATATCATCAAACTTTAGGGCGTGCGTGATCAGAGGGCTTTACTCCCTCTCACCCTCCTGATGAATATTTTCCTTAACAGTATATATATGTACACATGCGCATCAGCTTTGTGTATTTTATATATATTTTTTTTCTAATTTTATTTGTCTATTTCTTTTTCTAGTTTTTCTTATGTATTTTATTTTTTTTTGTGATTTTTTTTGAGATAATAATACAAAAATAAGGACCTTTTGATCCTATAGCACCACCACTACAAAAGTAAACTATTGTATTTTCTTTTTGATATACTATGTACTCACAAAATACAAAAAAAATAAAAATAATAAAAATAAAAAGATAATAGAAAAAATAATTTTTTCATTTTTATGTTTCTTTTTTATATTCATAGATACTTTCGTTTAAATTTTCAACGATATAAAAATTTTTTGGTTTATTTTACAGGTTTTTATACCTGCATCTTACTTTCTTTATAGAAAAATTTTTTCTATATGCGTATATATATATATATATTTTTATTTGTAAAGTATTAAATTTTTTTAAAATTTCTATTTTATATTAAAATAATTACACAGTAATTTTATCTTAAAAAAAAAAAAGCTTTAGTAAATTTTCATTAGGGGTAGTTTTAACACAATTATTTTTTCGAAATTTTTACATGAATTTATAAGCTATATACTTATATAATAAATTGTTCATGAAACTTTTAACCAATGAAACGACATTATGAATTCTTACAACCTTCGTTTTTATATAAGGAAAAAAAAAAAAAAAATTAGATAAACATTTTCTCACCATTTTTGTGTCTTATTTTTTTTTGAATATAATTAAATTTTTTATTATTTTCAAATTATGAAATTAAAAATTAAATTATCCCAATTATTATTTATAAAATTTTAATGAGTTTTTAAAATAATACGGTGTTTTTTTGTTGACAAGTATATATGAATAAACAATATTGTTTGTCAATGATTAAAACCATACGAATAACGAGATGCGCACGTCGCGTTATACGAATAAACACTGAACAACGTACCAAGTCAGCTGGTACCAATGCAAAACATGAGCGTAGCATTACTGGGCTCTAAAAATTATTTAATTAAACAAATAATTTTTAAATAATTAAAATTTTTATTATTTTTTTATCAATAAATAGATTTTTAGTTGAATTTATTAAGTCTAATGATAATTTCTTGATGAAAAAATAAAAATTAATTTAAATTAATAATAATTAATTAATATTTGTTATTATTTGAGTAAAATTGTTGATAAATTTTGACTGTTATTGACAGGAAAAAAATAGGGTATTTATACTGATAAAGATAAGAAAAGTTTTAATAATCATTAAATGACTTTTTAAATTTTTTTTTTCCTTTTTTGTATAATATATGGTTGAAAGTTTTCTTTTTTTATTATATAAGAAACTTAAAATGAAACCACCCTAATCTTTCCTAGAAAAAATAAATAAAAGATAATCTTTTCTATCACCGTGATAATTTATAGTACACATGTTTTTAAAAGAAAAATTTTCTGAGAAAAAAAAAATAACATAAATTTTCTTTTTTTTAACAAAACAAAATTCTACAGAGATCTTTTTAGCCATTGATTCAGTTGATATTAAAGTTTTTCCATTTGATTTTATAAATTCCTTATTTATCAAATGTGAAAATGAAAAATATTTTTCTTTTAGTTCAAATGAAAAATCATAAGCGTTGTAGTCACTGTTTTAAAAAAATAAATCAAAAAATTATGTGATTTTTATTTTAAAACAACAACTATTTTGTATATTTATTTTTTGTTTAAATTTTACATCAAAGTATTTTTTATTATCAAAAAAAAAAAAATACAAATAATAATTGTAAAATAAATTATCGAGTTTCATTTAAACTGTGTCATTGATATACATTGTTAAGTATATACAAAAAATAAATATATATATACAAATATAATTACATACATAAGACTGATCTGTGATTGTACATTATCGGAGGTCTGGAAAAAGATCTAATAATAAATTCACAGGTCAGTGTTTCATTCAAAGAAATTTAATATGTTTTTGATATAAAAAAAAATATATATATATAATTATAGATTGTGACTTTTAATATTTTCGTTGAGTTAATTAAATTAATTTATTAAAAAATTATTGGCTCAGTAGATTTGCATTTTAAAAAATATATTTTTATTTATAAAAAATATATCAAACATGTATTTAATATCAACTTTTATCATTTAATTTATTTGATATACATTTGTTTACAATTATAAATCATGATTTAATATATTTATATTTAAATTTTAAATATATATAAATTGAATACTTCACGACTGTCATTACATTAATATCATTTATCAGTTTTACCTGTTTATATTAAACATTTTTATATAAGTATTAAATTATATACATTTGATATATAAATTTATATTGAAAATTTATTTAATGTCACGTTTTCTTACTTTATTTGATACATGATATTTTTAATCACACAAAGTGACTGTCAGAAATAAAAAAATATATTGATTTCTATTGTACACACACATATAGTTAATTTAATTTAATTTTTCTTTTACAATTTTTATAATTGAAAAAAAAAAAAAAAAATAGTAAATAATAAAATTGTCAACTTTATAATTATAGATAAAGAATAAATGATAAAGTTTTTTTTTTAATTTTATCAATGTTAACTGGATATACTTGACTTGTTTTTTTTTTTTAAATATTTTTAAGACTTTTATATTTACTTTTTTTTAAATGAAGTGTAATATTAAATTTTGATGTGTGAGAGTTGAAGCAACGAGTCTTTGGAATGCAACTTCACCGGTTTTTTTTTATAAAGATTTTTCATAAGATAACATGTAAAATCTTTCAACAACGTAATCAGATGTATATTTATTTTTATAATAATAATTATATAAAATTTTTCAATATACATAATCATTAAAATAATTATTAAAAAAAATATAAATTAACCACTTTAAATGTTTTGATTTGTAAATATTTTATCTGATAAATATCAGTATTAAAATAACACAATCATCATTAGTAAATTGGCCTTATTATATGTCATTTGTATTTATATATATGTGTGATGAGTTTATACAACACACATCATGTTATATCAGATGCTTTGAATTATACTGGTTGATGTAAAGTTTCCTCTGTTGATTTGTACATACAAATGTATATATACAGTAATCTAATATTGTATGTATATCTTCAAAATATATATACAGTAAAATTTCTATGGCAATACGTATATGAAATAAACAGTTGAACCATGTCTAGTAATTATTCGTCAATTATTGTTACCAACACGTATATATGTACAACAATTGTACTGTATGTATACAATGTTGATTGGTTAATGTTGTTGTCTAAATTTATCTATTGAAAATTCCTCATTTGCCACAATGAACTTTACAAATATCCTAAAGCTTTTCTAATATTAAAATTTAAAAAACAAATAGATTCACTTGCGTAATTACGTAGCCACTTTGAATTAATTTAATTGAAAAAATTTATTTATTTAAATTTCTAGTTTTTACAAGAATTGACACCCTAGAATGATCATAAATTCTGATTACATAAGTTCCCGGCTAGCTCAGTCGGTAGAGCATGAGACTCTTAATCTCAGGGTCGTGGGTTCGAGCCCCACGTTGGGAGTATTTAATTTTTGCAATTTATTAATAATAAAAAGTATATACTGTATAATTTTTTTTTTTGTTTAAATAAATTAAGATTAATGTTTTTTTTTTTTTTTTTTTTTTTTTTTGGGTCAATTTTAAATATACATATTCTCATTGTTTGCATATATAATGTTTATACAAAATCAATTAACAGTTCAAAAGCCCCAATAGTGATGACGAATAATTTTATTAATTTAATAAAAAAAACGATTGATCTACATATATATAAAATATATACCAATATCAAAACGGAAAATGTTATATCAATAGCTTGTGGCTCATATATATATTTGATACATAATGTTTGGAAACTGAGCTTTTGTATTTAGTATATGTATCGATCGACTAGTCAACTTTGAGTATCGAAAATGTACATTCAAGCCATTTTAACACCTTCATAGTAGTATTAACAGACTCATCATGTATAAACCAAGTCTAAAATTCTCAGTATAATAATTAAATGAGTTAATTTTTTTATCCTTAAACTAAAACACAAAAAAAAATTTCATTTTTATTATTAATATTGATATTAAAATTATACAATTAGTGATTATATATATATATACATTTTTAATTTGAATTTTAAGTGTCTACTATAAATAATAAAAATAAAAAAAAATAATATATCACTCAATTTAGATTTTAGAAAAATATAAAAAATTATCTCTGTAAGATATTTAACATGTTTTTTTTATTTTTTTTACCCTAATAATAAAACAAAAAAATAAGGAACCAATTTCGCACCTAAAACTTATAAAATTCACACCCTTAAAGCTGTAAAAATGTTTATCTGATAAATATATATATAAAAATAACAAAAAAAAATATATATATATCTTTTATCTTAGAAAATATTTAATATGTAAAAAAAAAAATAATAATAAAAGAGTTGAAATATATACTAATTGTTGTTCTTTTTATTTATTTTTTTTTCTAGAATGGGTGATGATGCTTGAATCAAGTATAAAGACAGTGACACAATATGAAAAGATTGCTATTTGACATTGGAATTAGGGTTGAAATAAAGAAAAAAAAAGAGGGATGATTATACAACGTGGGTCAATCTACTCGTGTGGGTGAGTAAAAAAAGGTTCATCTATTTTTGTATATATAAAATATTTTTGCTTGATGCTTTTGCACAAATATTTTTTATCTTTTCACGTGAACAAACTTTCCCCTTTTTTTATTTTTTTTTTTATTTTTATTGTTTTTACCCTTGAGCATATTTTTATATTTAAACCCAGTATTATTTTTAAAATTTCAATCTACTTTTATGGCGTTATAATATATATATATTTTTAAAATTTATTTATTATTTATAAATTAAAGAAAAAATATTATCATACATATTTTTGATATTTTTATATAATTTTAATTAATATAAATGAAGTTTGATGCGCAAGTCCTTTTGTATAGGCTCATACATGTATAAATTATATTTTCTAGTTTGTTTATAGTAAAAGTTACTTTATCCTCTTCATATTTTGCTCAGTGCAAAATATATTCATATATATATATATCAGCACGTTTTCAATTATGAAATTTACTCCAGGGTTAAATTAACTAACGTTACATACGATTCACTGAAGCGTTGTACTTATAAATTTATTTAACTATTATATTATTATTTTTATTTTTATAGATTTTTTTTAAAAAAAAAACAGATTTTGTTTATTTTTATTATTTTTTTTTACATATATATATTTTTATAGTTGTTGGTTGTTTCGTAGATGCAATTAAAAATTTTGCTCTTCTCTAGTTTCGTTTCATTAACGCTTCAGGGTAATTTTTTTAATTTTACCTTAGTTTATATATTTTTTACTATTTTTTTAATTCTTGTTTAACATTTAATTGTTTTCATTTTATTATTTTTAAATAAAAATTATGAATTTTTAAGCTTTTACAAAAATACTTGGTAAAATTTTGATATTTCATTAGCATAATAATAATAAATTTTAAATTTGGATATGGTTCGTTAATTTTTTTTAAATAAGGTCAAATAAACTCAATGACATTTGAATATTCATGATTTTTTATTGTATTTTAAATATATATAAAAAAAAAAAAAAATGAACATGACTGATTAAACAAAAAAATGCACATTATTTTTAATTTTTTTTTTAATTTTTTTTTTTTTTTTAAATATATGCATCAACATTATTCTCATTTAACTGTTATTTTTTTTTTTAATATACTTTTAACCTTGGTTGATTTTATTTTTTTTATTATAAATGTACAAATTTCTTTTTGTTCAATTTCATCTTGTTGGTGCCAGTGTGTCGCGACAAATAGTCGCTTGTACTACTTTGCCATAAAAAATTTTTTTTTTCTTCTGAATAAACAAAAATAAAATGAAAAATATATTAGTAAATTTCATCAATTTCATATATTGCAAAAAAAAAAAAATTTCAATATTTATTTAAAATTATAAAAAGTTAAAAAATATAAAAAAAAAAAAAAAAAAGCTTTTTTTTTACTGAGCTTTTTTTAAAAATGAGACTTTGATTCTTTTCCATTCTTTTCTCATTATGTACATTTTTTTTTTTTTTTTTTTTGAATTTGGCCTTTGTTATACTTAAACATCACCGCAATTTTCGACTATTTTTTTTATTTTTTTATCTTATACATCACCCAAAGATGAGGACCCTAAAAAACGACAAGAAACGTTAATTTTTTTTTTTTCTCATCTCAGTCAATTTCAACATTCTATACCAGTGGCATAGTCGATTTGCTCAACGTGATATTTAACTGTCCTAAATCTTTTTTTTTTTTTCCGACAATTTTCCTTTTTTTTTATAGGTTTTTGTCTTTTCTTTTATTCTTATTTTCCTATCTTCTATCATGACAATTTCTCGTACTCAACGACTTACTTTTGTGAATATTTCTGGGGCTACATAATTACGACCTATTCCTCCCCACAACTATATACCAAATGGAAAAAATAAATTTTATAAAATTGTAAAAATTTAACAATACTTGGTTATACTTATCTTTATATGTCCAAATAAAATCTCAAAGTGTGTAAGATACTTACAGGAAAAAAAAAAACATTTTAGATAACATAAAAATAAAAAAATACAAAAATGAGCTGAGAAAAAGAAATTTTCATAAATATATATATACATCAATATAAAATTTGTAGGGTGTTGTTATATATAAAAACTTTTAAAAGGTGAAAAAAAAAATATATATATATAAAGTACACAATACAAAGTTAAAAAAATAGTAGTGAAAAAAAAAAAATCATAAATCAAAAATATTAACCAATAAAAATCTAATATATCAAATGAATCACCATGAAAATAGATAACACGTATTTTTAAATTTATTTTTTTAACTATATTTTTCAATAAATATTTGATAAATATATATTTATATTTTTACTATATCTTCGTACCCCTTTTTTTTTTATATATTTTTTCTTTAGCTATTTTTCATTTTTGTTTATGAGTCAAGCCATTAGATATTACAAGCAAAACTTTTATAAATATATATATTTGTTGGTACGACTTTTTATTCTTTTATTGTTCTTTTATAAAACACACATACAAAATTTGTATAAATTTAAAAATACATTTTATACTTCAAATTTTAATTAATCATTATAATATTTCATAAATTTATTTTTTTTATTTTTCACCTTTAATAATTACGGATGAAAAAGCTTTTATCAGTATTTTTTTTCGTTGAAAGCTTTGTAGATAAAAAATAAAAAAAAATCATTAGTATATTATATTTTTGAGTGCAAAAAAAGTAGTGTAATAATAAAATCATTCGATAAAATAAAAAAAAACAAAAAAAAAAATTTTAAATATATATTTAAAAAGTTTTTTTATTTTTTTTCATTTTTTAGTAACGGGTGTTTTTTTATGACAAGATTCAACATATTGTACCATAATTACACATTTTGTTGAAAAAAAATATATATATTTTAATTGAATTAAAATTTTTTAAATATCGTGTAATATATATGTAGATAAAATTTGATATAAAGTTTAAAAATTTTAATTTTTTTTTAACTTTTTAAAAGTTGTAAGCTTCTTTATTTTATAAATTCATTTTATATACTCATTATATTTTGATAAAATTATTTAATTTAGTATTTAATTATTTTATTAATTATAAATAATTTAAAAAAAAAACAAGACAATTTATTTAAATTTTAAAAAGTAATTGAATTATTTAAATTTATTATAGATTTAATAGATGGCGTTGTACTTTTCCCGCTTGTAAAATCGAATTTATTTTTATTTTTCTATTTTTATTTTTTTTTATTTTCAATATATATAGATGTATAAAAAATATATATAGGAAACTATGTCGCGTTGCGCAGCCAGCCGTGGCTACACCCTCGAGAACTCAAGTTAAAACTAGATTCAGTTGTTCGCGCACCCTCAAACACAGAGGGTTGAAATATATTTTATTAAAAATTTATAAATTTTTTATATGATAATTTTTATTCCGGTACACGCGACAAGTATTTATTATATTGCAAAAAAAAAATATATATATATATATATAAAGTGATTATTTATTTATTTTTTTAAATTATCAATAATTTTTAAATTTATTTTTGTTTTGTTTTTTTTTTTATTTTTAAATTATTTTTCTTTTTTTTATTAATTTTATTATATAAATTTTATTAAACTATATATACGTTATTAGTTTTAAAAATTAAGTATTTTTATTTATCGTTTGAAGAAAGGTCATACTGAGGTTGTCGACTTTTTGCGGTTTTTCTGGTAAGCTGACACTATTTACTCGTGGTTTTATCTGTTTTCGATATATTTAAATAATAATAATATTTATTAAATTTACGTGGTTTAATTTTAATTTATTTTATTAATAACATATATATATATATAGAATATATTTTCTTGTTTAAATTTATTTTTTTAGTAAATTTGATAAATTGTAATTGATATTCTATACAGGATTTATTATTGAGAGAAAATTTTTAAAATTTTTTTTATTTTCAATACTATATATGATGTATAATTGAAATTAATTTACAATATATTTTTTAAAGCTTTTAATATGTTGTGTATAAGCTACAAATATATCAAGATGTATTGTTAAAAAATATTATTTAAAAAAATGATAAAATCAATTTTCTTTAATTCCATCACGTACGTTTATATAAATTGATGTGAAATTTTAATAGATATATTTTTTTTTATTTGTTATTTGTATTAATCTCTGACGTAATAGTAAATTTTATTTAAATTAATTATAATATATTTTATATATATATTTATACATTTAAAATTACATTTTTTTTAACATAAAATTAAATTAAAATATTAAATTTTGTCTCGTTAAAATATTACATGCATCGTTTCTTTTTATTCATGTCAAGTTTTTGCATATTATTATTTTTATATATTTCAAGTATTCTTGAGAAAATTTAAGAATATTTTTTTTTATTTTTCATTTTTTATTAAATTATATTTATTTGAGACAAATTACTTATCAACTAATTTAAATTCATAGTGGTTAAATTTATTTTATTTCATTTCAATAATTTATTTAAATGTCTGTACTTGTCTCTATATATATATATATTGACACTTATTTTTTAACCCTCTACTTAACTTTTTTTTTACCACCTACTCTGATTTTGCTAGTAACTTGCTGTGAAAGTGCCTCTCTTGACGTTTTGCTCTGATTTTATCTTACCAAGCTTTTCATTCAATAGGTAAACTCATACTCTTGATGTACATTTACAAATTTTATATAAATAATTAAATATATATGTCTCTTTCTCACGTTTTATCAACAATGCAATTTGCATCATTCACCAAAGATGCATAACATACATCAAAGTTCATTGGAGCATAAAATAAATAAAATATTAAATTTTATTATTTTTTTTATCAATTAATATTATATTTCATTATTCAATTTGAGTTGAGGAATTTAATCTTGATGAAATTTTTAAATTACTTAATTTTTTGCTTAAAATATTCAAGATATTTCTTCAGCAATGTCATTTAATAATCAAATTAATATTTGATAATATTTTTAGATTAATTAAAATCATTTGAAATTATTAATTAACATTAAAATTTATATATTTATTATTTAAATAACACATGAATGATTTTATTAATATAACAAGTAGTATAGTCCGAGTTTGGTCAGACATTGACTCTAAAATATAATGGATACATAAAATATACATGAGATAATGAAATAAAATATTTAATTGATTATTTAAACCTTTTGATTAACAGATTATTAATATAAATGACATTTTTTGTTTAAATAAAAAAAAAAAAAACACACACACAACACAGACAGACAGACAGACAGACAGACAAGTTTTAAAAAAAAATAAAAATGAAAAACTGAAAATAATATATGAAAAGATGGAAGATGAGTTATTACTCTTGAAAAAAAATATACATGTATATATTTTATATATAAAAATGAGAACGAAAGATGTGTCACACCACGTCTGAGTACTTGTGCATGTTTACCTGCATTTTGTTTAGTCTCGAGTGACCACAATGTTAAATTTTTTTCTACATTTTTTTTTTATTTTTTTTTTGCACAGTAACAATATACTTATATAATAATGTAGCTCTTATTTATTTTTTTTTTTTTTCACAAAGACGTTTTAAGATTTTTTGATGTGGAATATTCCATAATATATGTATACGATAATTTGATATAATTTTTTTTTTCAAATAGAATAATATATTAACTGATAAATTTTCATTTAAAAAATTTACGTTAAAATATTTTAATTATTTATGAAATTTTTTCTTGTTATATATTTTATCAATAAAAATATAGAATAGTAATTTTCAATTTAATGTATATATATATATATAATATTTTTTAAATTTAAAATTTCTTTCGTGAATTTTTTTATTTGTCTGCATAAGTCATTCATTATTTATACAGCTGATAACAGTGTGCATGTTTTTTTATCATTTTTTTTTTTCGACTGTCAAAAAAAAAAAGGATAAAATAAAATAAAACTGGTTTGAAAGTGCAGTAGTAAAGGGTTTCTTTTTTTTTTTTTTTATAGAACAAAATACTAGGCGTCAGAAATTTTTTAAGCAAATCCCTCATGCAAATTGATATCCTCTGTATATGCTACGATTCTTTTTCGCAAAAAAAAAAAAAAAAAAAAAAGAAAAACCCCAGAGAATTGTCCACTAAAATTAAATTTTTTTTCGCTTTGTTCACATATATACTTGTATGTTTCATGAATTAAAATTGTACAAAAGCCTTCATTTTTAAAAATTAATTTACGCTTATTTATTTTTATTTTTTTAAATTATTCAAATATTTAATAGAAAAAAATAAAAATAAATACAAAATATAAATATTTAATTATTATTTTCAATATTAATTTCATACTTATTGAAAATTTTATTTATCGTATTAATTAATAATACTGATAAATTTAAATTTCATATAAATTTAAATTTTTTAAATAACTTTATTTATATAAAAATAAAATATAAATTTTAATTAAATTCATGACTATAATAATTATTCATTATTTTTTTTTTATTTAAAAAAATTAAATTTTTTATTAATTAAAAATGTATAAAAAGAAAATTTTTTTTATTTTAAACCTAATATTTGTTTTAATTATTAATTTTTTATATTCATACATTTTTTTTTTTTTTTTATTTTAAATATTATAAAATAATAGTTTTTGAGTTTAAAAAAAAAATTATTAAAAATCAATATGAATTTAATTTTATGTAAAAGCATTATTTATTGATAATTTTATAAATTAAATATATATTTTTATATTAAAATAAATTAAAGACACTAGATAGAAAAAAAAATTATATATTTTAATTTATTTGAATAACTTGATATATATATATATAAACTAGGTCAATTACATATAAGAAAAGTGTTGAAGTATGATGGATGAGTAAGATTGTCAGAAATAAAAGTTGAACCTTTCAAATCCCATTTGAGTTCATATATTAGTTCTTATATATACATATTACATCCAAGTATTGAGTTATCAACTTAAGACGTTTTATTTATTTTTTTTTTTCGATTTTGAATATGTCTATTTAGTTAAATATATTATTTTTATTCAAACTTTTTTTTTTTTATTTGTTTTGTATCATCTGAATCTTGACTATAACTCTTTTTTTTATTTTTACTTTTTACTTGATCATTTTGCTATCTTGATTCAAATAATATATATACAGCAAGTTGGTTGTACATTGCTGAAGCTATATCTTGTATTAGCATAATATATATAAATTCAAAGTAAGAACATGGATATTGAATAGAAAGACCAAGTAGTTATATATAGAGATATATATAGAAAGAATCTTAGAAGTTGCTCTTCTTCTTTCTGTTAGAAATATACATAAATTTGAACACAAAATTATGTGCTTATGTTTTTATATAATATAGTAAAAAAAAATATATTGAAATTATATTAAAAGTGTGAATATAAATTATTTTTAATTATAAAAAAGTGTAGTTAAAAATTTGTTAAAGAAATCCACAGAGATAACATAATGCTAAAAGTAAGAAAATTGTTTTTCATATTGTTTAAAAGCCATGTGTATAATGTTAGTTGTATCAAGACTTTGAAAATGTTTGTGTTAATTTAAATATACATAAATGCAAACTGTATATATATATATATAGATTTGTTTGTTTAATGTTTATTTACTTTACATTTCAATATGTTTTAGTTGAAATACTATAAAACTTTTTTTTAAATTAAATATATATATAAACATATAAATAAATATTTGTGGTTTATTAAAATTAATTAATTTATTATACTCATCATCAAATATTATTTTTTTGAAATCATAATATTTGTTTTTTTCATTTTTTTTTTTTTTGTTAATATTTACACAATAAATTTACAATTTTTTAATTTAAAAATATATATACATTATTATAAAAAAAAAAAAAAAACTTTTATAATGAAAAAAAAAAAATATATTGTAATATTTATTGGAAGGTTTTTGAGGGTTAGTTGTCTGTTAAATTAGAAGCAGGTGTTGAAAAGTAGGCTTCATATTTCTAACAGGATATCATATGCTTTTTCTCTGTAATTTTGAAGTCGATATTTTGTCCCTTTCAATTTTATGTGACACAATTTACCTTTGTATATTGAACCTTTTTGAAATTGGATAAGAAAGCAAGAGAATTTTGATAAAATCAATATATATATAAATTAATATATTTTTAACAAAATTTATAAAGCTCAAAAAAACATATACAGTACTTTGAAGCTTTCTAATCGTCACCTTTTACTTTGACTTTATTCCTTTGATCTAAAATTTCCATTACAAGATATATAACTTTGTGATTCAATTGACGACCCGTGTCTAATTGGCCCTTTCAACATCAATCATAAACAAATTTTCACTTCATAAATCATGTCATCAATGTATATTCTACTATGTAAATATCATTTAATCTCAGTTTATCAAATCATCAAAGTTAAATTGTTATTTTTAAAATAAATATAATGATTCAATTTTGGCAAGTGTCATAATTTTTTATTTCAAAAATGCTTTTGTTAAAAAATAAAAATAATCAAAATTTTGATATAAATTTTGTTTTTTATAATAGTAATTTAATAATTTTGAAATTTTATATTTTGCTGTTTCAGCATTAAATATATTTTCAATGTATAATATTTTATATAACCCTAAAAATTATTTAATATATATAAACTTTTTTTTTAGAATGAAAAATAATATTCAAAAGAAAATTTATAAATTAAATTATACATTTTTTTAATTGATATATAAAACTGATAATTTATTGAAAATATTTAAACAATAAATTTGTAAATGTTTCATTAAATAATTGATAATACAATGTAATAAATTTTTTAAATTTTGATATACATTTTATGTGTATGTGACCTTTTGTTTATACATAATAGATTTGCTATTGTTTAATTGTTAGATTCATGTACAGATGTATAATCAATCAATATTATTTTTTGTTGAATTTATTTATTAAAATATATTATTTTCAAGTAAAATAGCTACTTGTTTATGATGAAAGAGACAAGTTTGAGTGTATCATATATCGATTCAATGAGTAAATAACAGCAAGTTGTCTTGAACATATCAAATGTACTTATTTTCATGTTTCTTTTGTTATAAGCTTACTCAACTTTTGTTTTAAATATAATGACATGCGTGAAACTTTAAATAAAAAAATATATACCAAAAATTTTAATTTTTATTTAATTAATCAAATGATTAAGCTATTAATTTAATACATTTTTTGAACCCTCGGTTTGTTACTCTATACACACAGATATTTTTATTGTACATTCATTTCCTATTTTTTACTTTATCACAAAAAAAAAAAAAAAGATAGTTCAAGACCCACTAAAAAATTTGAACGCTTCAGGAAAAAAAAAAAAGTATAAAAAGAAAAAAAATAAAATAATCGATGTAAAAAAAGTTTTGTAATAGCTTTCAAGTGCATATACGAATTTTCATTAAACTTTCTTGACAATATTTTGTTCATGTGTAAAAAATAGGAAATTGAAAATATAATAAAATAAAAAAAAAAAAGAAATAATTCAATTTAATTATAAATTAATTGTGTATATAGTTATGATAAAAAAAAAATAAAACAAGTAAATAAAAAAAATAGAAGACCCTAGGGCAATGTTCCATTTACCAAAAAAGTATTCTCCAATGTTATAATATTTTTTTTACAACTGAATATGTATACTCAGTCAATTTTTTTATCTAGAATCATATACACTTATTCTTTATTCAACATAAAAAGTTTTTATATATTTTTTTTTATAACAAATAACCTATCTGTCTGACTATTGGTTTACCTTTACTCCTTTTTTCATCATAACTTTTCAAAATTTTATATTTTCATATATTTAAAGTAATTTAAAGTAGATTAATAGAATTTTTTTAAAATTAAATACTTTTATGCGTTAATTGAAAAGTAATTAATTTTTTTTCCATTAAATTTATTTTGTAATAAAATATATAGACTTTGAAATTACATGAATCTCAAGTATAATAAAAAAAATAAAATTTCTAATCGATAAAAAAATATTGTAGACTATATTTGATAGAAAAAAAAAATGATAAAGCGAGTATGTAATGAAACCTAAAATCATGCATATATAATTTTATATAAAAATTCATAAAAAGAACGTCAAAGAAAAAAATAAAATAAGTGTTTAAGAGGCCTACTTTTAAGAGCGGTAAATTCAAAAGCAACACTTTTTTTTCTTATAAAAATACTTAAAAGTGGCTATATATATATATATATAAAAAAAAAAAAGAATAGTCAGTGAGCAAAGGTCACTGAAGTTTTTTTTTCTAGTACTTGCAGTATTGTAAGATATTTTTTAAAAATAACAAAAACATTTTTTTTTTTTCTTTAAAAAAAAACGAGTAGTTTTTTTTACTTTCAAATATATATATGTTTAATTTATTGAAATATATAATTTAATAAATTATTCATATATGAAAATAAAATAATTAAATTCAAATTATGATTGAAAAAAATTTAATTTTATATTATCATTATAATTTATTTGAGGACAATTATTTTGTGCAGTGTTATGACAGGGCAATAAAATTAACAAAAGAGACTGGATCGTGTATTTGAATACGTTTATTGTCCAGTGTATTATAATACATTATATAGTTTATACATATATAATAATAATACTATGAATAGAAACAAATATATATATATGAGAAATTTTGAATATTCTTGTTGTTGAAATTTCTCTGTTCCTTGCAAAACTATTTACTCTAGTATTTTTGGTTCACAAGTACCAACTCATTGCCATGTGTAATCTACATAAAGTTTATAACATTGTGTAACTAGAATATTTTATGTTAGTGGTATACAAACTAAAATAAAATGTCTGTTTATTTTTAAGCAAGAATAATTATTCTTGTCATTAAATTCATAATCTTAAATATATTTTATCAAAAAAAAAGAAAAGTTGTAATATTTAATATTAAATTTGAGAAAAAAAAATTAAAATTAATTAAAAAATAATCCATTAAATTATTATTAAATTATAATTAATTATTTTATAATTTTATTTACTCATTATTATTATACGTTAATTATTTTTAAAAGTATTATGAAATTATAAAACAAAAGAGTTTGTATCTCAACTTTGGTATTATTTATTTATTTATTTATTTATTTTTTTTTTAATAAGAAACAATATAATTAATAAAATTTTAAATCACTCTTTGACAAAATGAGTAGTAATTTTTTTATGTATTATATTTAATTAAAAATTTAAATTTTATATTATAAAAATTCAAAGGACAAAGGGTCAAATTAAAATATAGATATATAAATATATATTTGATAAAGATATTTCTCTTGAGAATTTAAAGTTCCATATAGGTTTTTATATATATATATTTACTTGACAAGGATTTTGAAGCTTAATGCTTCCGGATATGTTTGGCCTCTGAAGGAATTATATCTTTATCCCTTTTAAGTCACATCTCTCTACTAACCCTTCCTTGTCTTTGAAAAAAAAAAAAAAAAACCCTTTCGTATATAGAATTCGTTCATAGTCTTATATTCTTATCTTATATACTATTATATCCACTTGGTTTTTTAGTTGGATATTTTAAATCTATGCGACCAACTTAAGTCAAAACAAAGCTCTCTTACATTTATTTATAAAAATAAATAAATTATCAACAGACAATCTTCAGTCTGTTATTAATTTTTTTGATAATTTCTTTGTCATTCAGTATGACAATATAGCCTTCATATTTATTCAATTTTTGTTGAATATAATCAATTGTTTATAGCACAGTTAATTTAAGAAAAAAAATAAAAAGGAGGATTTAATTGTATTTAAATTGTTAAAATATCATGAAAATTAAATATTCATATACGTGTTGTGAATAAAGATGTTTATATATATATATGTATAAAATGAAAATGTTTTATATGTATATATATATTGATTGTGCTTAGACCAAGAAATCTAGTCATGCACTTGAATGTTTGCCAAAATGTCGAGTAAACATAAAGCCACGAATGAAAGTCTGTGAGTACATATATATACATACACACAATTTGAGTACATGCACAAAAACCTATGTCATGAAACTTCAAGAGTCCATGAGTTAAAGGTATATACTATATAGTTTACGTGGTCTTTCATGTAAAAGCTCTTATACATCTGATGAAGCTTTTTTACAATATAAATAAATTTATGTAAGAAAGAAAAAATAAAAAAATAAAAAAAGTATATGTGATTGCAATTTATCCTATTTCACATTTACTATATCTATATGGTCATATATATATATATATATATCTTGAAGATTAGATTATACATCAAAAGGATAAACCATTCATCTGTAAGCCTTTAAGGGTTTTAAGGTTGAAAACGATCCAATGGATCCACTGACATTTTATTTTATATTTTTGTCCATTATTATTATCTTTTTGCGAATTTTATTTAATTATTAAAAATTACTTGTAAAAAAAAAAAAAAAAAAACACGAAATATTATTATTTTAAATAATAAATTTTAAATTTTTTAAATAGTAACAATTGTGTTTGTTAAATTTGCTAGTAAATATTCATTTAAAAAATAACACTTTTGTGGTACAAAAGTTTAACTTGGAAACTATAGTTTAGTTTTACAAAACATACAATACTAAAATTTACTATTTCACATTGTATATATATACAAGATACCAATAAAATTTTTTAGAAAAAACTAAAAACAATACAATTTAAAGATAAAGTTTTATTTAAAAAAAGTGTTTTTTTTTTTTATATCGTATTTTAAAATAGAAAAAATAAATAAATAATAATCATGTGTTGAAAATAATAATTTATATTTTTAATTTTTTTTTTATTTGATGATTTATATTTTTATTCAGATTTATATGCGTAAGAACAATAGTTGAATACAAATGAATTAAATTTTATTTTTTATATAAAATGTATAATAATATATATCTCTATTTAATTTGACATTTATTGATATGTGAAAGGAATATTGATGTCCATTTTGGTATCACCAATATATCCCGCCTTTTTCCGTTTAGAAATTAAATTGGTCAATAAAATTTAATAGCTCAGACAGAGGTTTCAAGTGATACTTAAATATATATACTTAATTCTTTTTTTTTTTTTTTTAAATTTTATATAAAAGTTATTGAAGTGAACCCTTTTATATTTTTAATAAATATATATTATATATTGAAATAAATTTTTGAATATAATTATTATCAACACAAATTGCAATTTAGATTTTTAATTTAATTTTATTTCATTGGACATTACTTAGAATTTAACCGAGTCATCATTAAAGTCATTAATCAATTTGATTTATTGACCATTTATTTAAATTTTAATCAAAAGAAAAAAATAAATTAAAATAAATAAATAATTATTTGATAAGAAAATAAAAAATTAAATATATAGGCCAAGTTTGTATTTGAAAAATTTTAATCTTGATAAATTCTATAAATCAATATATATAATATTTAATTAAAAAATAACTCATTTTTATTTATATCTATTTTTAAACCGCTTAATGAAAAAAAGCTTGCTAGAAAAATTGAATAAGTAAAAAATAAATAAATAAATAAATAAATTCAATGGAGAATTGCAATTAGTCTTGAGAATTTAATCGAAAAGGAATCTGTGAATAAGGGTTGTTGATGGGTGGTTTAAGGAGAGATTGTATGTGAAGAGAAGAGAGAAAGATCAAGTCCAAGCATCAGTATTGCTTATGTACTTTTCATCCCTTTTCAGTAGTATCTCAATCCATTTATCTTTACTATATACATACATCACACAGTAGGCGTCACATTGACATTGGGAATGTAATTGCGGGAGTACAGTGTGTACCACTATGAAATTAATATTATATAACCAAAAGTTCCATCTAGAACGTTTAAATATTTCTCTTCTTGTCTTTATCATTAAAAATATTTAATTAGATCATTTTCTATATATATATATATTTGGGGAAAAATGGTCTTTTAATTTGTGTAAAATTTTTAATTTCATTATCAATTAAAGCAATGATTAATTTTTTAATTTTTATTTTATTATTATTTGTTAATTAATCATTAAAATCATACTCAATTTCATGGAAATATTTTATTTATTATTATTATTATTATTTTTTTGAATATTATTGTTATTATTATTTTATAATTGGTAAAAAAATTTTGAAAATTAATTAATGAGCATGCATTTAATTAAGTTATATAATTAAAATTTTATTTAGAAAAATAAAAATTGTTTTAATTAGTTTTGATTTATTTTTTTTGAAATTTAATTGCAATTTGAATAATTTTTTGAATAAATAATTAAATAATGTAAATTTGAAAAATATATTTTTTGTTTTTAAATAATTAAAATATTGATTTAATATATAAATATATATAAAAAATAAAAAATTGTAAATATTATTTATACATGTATTCAAGAAAGTTACTTGACAGCTCATAAAATTTAATTTCCCATTTGCAATTCATCTCACAATTATTCAATCTAAACTTTAGTAATTTAAAAAAAAAAAAAAATTATAATATAAAAGTTGCCAATATTTCATTTATTTTATTAATATTTTATTTATTTATTTTTTTTTTTCCAACAGTCATAATTCAATTAACAAACTGCTATTGTAATAAAAAAAAATATATATATATATATAAAACAGATTTTTTTTTTTTGTCTGTCATTTTTATTTTTTTTGCTATTTTTTTTTTTTTTCATACGAATACGTGAAATGTAATCGACTAATGATGATACATTCTTGAAACACTTAAAAAAAAAAAAAAAACCCTAGAGGTGTTGAAAAAGAAAAGAACACTTTGCAAAAAGAAAAAAAATTTATACCAGAAAAACTTTCGTTTCAAAATCGAGTGAGAGGAATAAAAAATGAGTAAAGAAAAAAATAAAAAAGTTTGACTTGTTTGAAAAAAAAAAAAAATCTTACGGTAGAAAATAATAAAAAAAAAAAACTTTTTCACCTTGGTTTATATATGATATTTATATATATATATAGAGATAAATTTTAAGTTGGCCCTGCGTACCCCATTTTCATGCAAGTATATATACAAGTAGTACCACAAACTTTTTGCCTACTTAAAAAAAACTTTGTTGGATCGAGCCCACTAGCCCTCCATTGCGCCCATTTTATTTAAAAAACTTTTACTCTAAACTTTACTGAAAAAAAATAATATGTTGGCGTGTTCACAAAAACAAATAATAAAAAACTATTAAAAATAAAGGGTTAAAAGATAAATTTTTTTATATTTTTTTCCATTTTTTTACAGAGACTTTTTCTGTGAGAGTCAAAATGTTTTTCACTGTGTCACAATAATCAGTATTTTATTTTTATTTATTTATATTTTTTATTCATTTTTTTCTTTCTAAAATATATATATATTTTTTTGTGGGGGTTGTTACCTGAAGAAATACATGTCTTACAAAAAAAAATACAATCTCATTTTCTATTTGTCTTGAGGCATGATAAACAAGAATTTATATTATTATTATATATAAAAATCCACAGATATATTTAAAAATTTCATACATTTTTTATTTATTTTATTTTTAAATATGTCACATGTGTGTGACAAAAAATTTACATAATCAACCCTTCAAATAAAATTTTAATGATTATTTTCAAGACAGAGATTATATCGATTTAATTTACTGTAGAAATTTTTATTGATTGAATTTTATTTTTTATCATAGAAATGACAATAGATACAAGAACAAAAAAAAATACTGTCAATTTTCACAAACCATACTTTGAAAATAATTGAAATATATTTTTAAAATCGAAAAAAACTTTTTTATTTTATAGTTTTTTTATATTTTTTAAAAAGTTGAAATTTTTTTTTTATCAAACAAATATGTGGATAGAATATAAAAATAATATGAAAAATTGTCAATTTGTTTTTTTTTGTTGTAAAATATATTTTTTTAAAAGTCGTAATTTTTAAGATAAACTGATACTTTACGCATGGAGAATTTTATATTTTTCTTTATAAAACAACTGGCTTGAATTACGTGCTTTGTTTATAATAATTTTAAAATTTTTTTAAAAACTGATTTGATAAATTTATAGAGACACTAATTATTCAAAAAATTAAATGAATAAAAAAAGAACAATTAAAAATTTATATAAACTAACTTTTTTAATTTATTTTAATTTTTTTTTTTAACAATCGTCTTATGGGAGTAAGAATAAATCGGTTCATTTTAAATTCACAAAGCCAACTCGACTTGTAGCTAATTTTTTTCTCATTTCTACTTTTTGTTTTTTTATTTTTTCTCATCAAAACTTGTATTTACACAATTTTTCATTTGCATTATTCTTACATTTCACAATTCTTACAATACAACTAACTGACATTTATTTATACAAAATAATTTTAATATTATAAAATTTACATTTATTTTTAGTCATTGTATTTGTTTATCAATCCATGAATGATAAAAAATAAATACAAAATGTATATTATTTATTACTGGATAATATTAATATAATTTTGATAAAATATTTATAATAAAATGAATTTTTAAAAAAAATAGATAAATACTGTTTCAATGGTCAGACATGATAACATGGAGTATTTAAAATAAAATTTAGCATGCATATTTCGGTTTACCTCATTGCTTGTATAAAGGTAAAGGTCTAAATATTTTCCAAATGACCGAGCTTTGATTTTACAGGAATTACTCGATCCAATGGATCTTGATCCTGTTGGATAATTCAGGCAAGCGTACGCTTACCAAGTTATTTTCTCAATGATATACGATTGAAGCCAAAATAAATGAAAAAATATAAAAAAAAAAAAAAAAACTCAAACATGATAGGTTAAGCTTTTACCACAAATAAATAAAACAATTTACAATTAAAAAAAAATCAATAATAAAAATATACGAAAGATAAATTTAATTTGACACATTTCAAAATAAAAAAAAAAACAAATAAAATATAAAAGTCAGTGAAATCAAAAAACTTTTAGAGAGCTTTTTTTTTTTTTTTTTTTTTCATAGATAAAAAAGTAAACTTGGTACTCTATTTTATAGTGAAAATTTCATAGTAATTTGTTTTGAAAGAATTAAAATTTGTAGTTTAAAAATTGAGGGTTGAAAAGGGGTTGATTTTTTGAAAAAATTGATTGACAATGTTCAAATTTGCAGTTGTATAGATTCGTCATTAGAATTAAATTATTATATATTAAATAGGAAAAAAATATATATATCTTTAGTGAAAAAAAAGTACATAAATTTAAAATATAAAATAAATAATAATAATGAATAAAAAATATTGGAAAACCATCAGATCTCATTCTCATATATTCCAATTCTTCAACACATACCTCATCATCGTATTTTTTCCTTCCGGTAAAAAACATATTTTTTTTATTTTATGTCATCTTGATTTCTCATTTTATATATATATATTTTTTTTTTAAGGAAAAGTGTGTACTTGTATGAATTTTTGATTTTTTTTTTATAGATCAATTTAAAATGCCTATTTTTTATTTGACTTTATATGAATAGTTCATTTTCATTTTGTTGCTTTGACATGTCGAGTATTTTAGTTGAATCGGATGCAATTTCAAGCGTCAACTTTTAGTTTTAAAGTCTGTTTATTCTTCTTAGAATTTCTTTTCAACAGCCAAATTTATCTTTTTTTATTTTTCATATATTAAAAAAAAATAAAATAAAAAATCTTGAAAACTACTTTACAGCCTTCAGCTATAAGATAAAAACCTGAGCTTTTCTCATGCATTCTCAACGTCATCAAGTATGTCAAAGAATATATATATTTTTTTTTTTTTTATATTTATATATACTACACAATACTTGTACTGCTATACAAAAAAAAAAAAACTTATAGTTTTTACTTTGAATTTTTTTTTTGAAATTTATATATTAATATATATGATTTTTTACTTGAAAATTTTTTCAATCATTTGAAAAACGCCAAAGGGGTTTAATTCAACTTTATACATAAAAGAAAAAAAAATGAATTTATAAAATCAATAATTTCATATATGAATAGTAAAAATAGATACGCATTTTTTTTCATCTACATGGAATAAATTTTTTTAACAAAAAACAAAATATAAAAATAATAATTTGATGAGTTTGCACATGTGAGATAAAAATTTAAAGAAAACAAAAAATAAAATAAAGATAAATGATAAAGGATATAAAATTTAGATGAGAGTTGAGAGAAAGTAAATTTTCGTTGGATTTACGCGAATGAAAATTCAGAAAACGAGATGGGAATGCAACTAGAGCCACAGAACATATTATATATATATATACAGATGGAAATGGTCCAATAGATAACATTTCCCCGCGGTTGAGCAAGGACGCCAAACTTTAATGGCAATTTACGAGAAGCATCACGTACACCCTCTAGCAACTATTTTTTTTTTAATTTTTTTAACTTTATTTTATTTTTTTTTAAATCTATAGGCATCATTAAGTCTCTGTGTTCTAGATAAAGTATAAACTACAATACAGTTTAATATGTTTCATATAGATTTTCAACAAAATTAATTATATTTTTTTATGTGAAATATTTTCAATTGTATATATATATTTTTTAAAAAGTAATAATAGTTTTTATATTTTAAATTATTTTCATTATAAACTTTTTAGTAATTAGAAAAAAAAAAAATTGATCAAGTTTTATTTTTATTTTTTTAGACAACAAAGAATAGAATTTTTTTTTGTTTAGTATAAACATTATTAGAAAATATTTAGAGATATTTTAATCAAACAACATTTATGTTTGCATATAAATTTGCTAAGCAAATTGGAAGTACAACTGATTAACTTGGATCCAATATATATCGCTTATCTGTAATGTCAATCCTACACGTATGGTTGTCTAACTGATGCATAACAAAACACTATTGTATGTTACATTAGTATGCAACTGACAATTGTCTCTTTGTATATAAATACATAAACTTTATAATGAATCTCATCTAAATCTTTTCATTTTAAAGTTTATAGAACTTTAAATTGACATTTTATTGACTTAATGATTTAGTAAAACAATTTATATACGTATATAGATTTTATTTCAATAAACTTTGTGTTATTATTTTATTAAATTATTTAAAAGTTTTAACTATCAGAAAAATTTATTTTATATAACAAAAAAATTTGTAGTAATTATATAAAGATATTTTTTGCAAAAAAAAAAAAAAAAAAATGATAAACTTAATAATTATTATAAAATTCTACAATTTATGTATAAAAAATTTATGTTAACTTGAAAATAATTTTTCACCATTAATGTCTACCAGGAAAAAGATAAAAAAATATTTTAAAAAATAATTTATATTGATAGTTTATGCAGATGATTAATTTTTTTTCATAATAATAATAATAGTTATTATTATCAATTATTATTGTCATTATGTTTTGTATATTACGAGTCTCTTGAGAAGTTAAACTTATGTATATATATATTTTACAAAAGTATGAGCATGAGTGCTTCCGTTTCACATGAATTGCTTGCTATTCTGCATATCAAAGCAATCAGACGATATATTCACAGACGCGTTCAATCTACTTGAAATATAGTTGGAAGGCATTGGAAAGGTATAGAATGTCGTAAGGTTGCTCTTCTGAGTTGTGCATTTTAAGGTTCAACTAAAATTTCCTGTATACTTTGAGGCTTTTGTATTCATGTTTGCATATTTATTTATTTTTTTTTTGTTTTTTTTTAACTCAAAAATATGTAGACGTAGTTTTCAAATACAAATCAAAAAACATCATTTTTTTATGATAATATTTGAGGGGTTAAATTTCATTGTAAAAAAAAGTTTAAAGATATTATAAAAGAGTGAATATATATGAATGTACTATATTCTAGTTTTATATCATCTTATGAAATAATATAAAAAAAAAATATATGAAATATTGTAAATTTAAGTTTACATGCAAATAAAAACACTAAAGATAAAAACAATAAGATACATGATTGACATAAAGATTTAGTTGCATTTATTGATGTGCCTGTTTTCATGATGTCATGAGTATATCTTGTATATATTATCCCAAGGGTATCCTTCAAAATTTCTCTATAAATATATAAAATGTTTCAAGTTATTCCCAAGACAATAATATTAAAGAATATATAACAAATATATCTCAGACTATTTACTATGGCTTATGATGGTTTTAAAGTTATTGCACATGAACAAGGCCAGAATGTTTGTCGATAAAACTGGTCGACTGTAGAAACCATGATAACTAGCAACTTTATTTAAAAAAAAAATAATTAACAAAACAAAACAAGACAAGACAGCTATGAGTTTTAGTACGATAAAAAACTATATCAGCTGTAATTAATTTTAAATTTTTTAATTAAAAAATTAGAAAAATCAATTGAGACATTTTTTTTTTTTTTTTGATAAAAATCACCCTGTGATTTATTTTAAAAAAAAATGTAATTTTTAATAATTGAAAAAATTTTCAAATGTTCAATTGACTTGATTATATTTTAATAACTATATAAATATTTTTAATAATCTTATCAAAGTTTTTCAATTATTATTGTTTGATTATTGAAAAAAAACTTTAAATTTATATGAAACTTTTGGGTATATTAATATATATATACTTGAACAAAGTAATAATAAAAAAAATAAAATATAAATTTTCATTTCTTTAGGGCTTGTAAATACTATTGACTTTCAAATTCATTTGGTTTTATTTAATATATACCAATATCTTCAACAAAATTTCAATTTGATTTCTTGTTAAAAGTTTTAAACTATAAAGTTATTATATTATAAAAACAAATTTTAAATAAAAACATAGCATAAAAGCTGTAAAAAAATTAAGTTGATTATCAAGTTATAATTTTAATAATCATTAAATTTATAAAAGTATCAAATTACAATGTATGACATTGTTAATAAATTTTGAAAATTGAATTTTGGGGTTAATATTGTTTGAAAATCAAATTTTAAATTATTAATTATTAATCTGTCAGTTGAAAATTTTTGTGGTTTTTAAATCTAGACAATTTCAATTTTGTGGTTTTATTATTATTATTATTATTATTATTAATATTATCATTGTTATATTTATAGTTGATATGATAAAAAATATAATCTGTTTACTTGCATTTTTATTTAATATTGTATACACGTATGATATACAATATATTATTTGATAAATAGCTTAGCCAAGGGATTTTCTATGAATTCTCTCATGGTTTTTTTTTCTTTTTATTTTTTTTACTTTTTCATTCAATAGACTGTAGATCTTTGTGACGAAAAGCCTCGGGTAAATATATATATTTTTTTTTATCAACTGAGTCAGCTAGATTATCTGCCAATCACTGGCTACATTGACCTGAAGAATACTCTCGATAGAATGACTCAACCCCAGCAAATAACAATTATTTATAGTTTTTTTTTTGTTCTCTTTTGTTTTTTTTTTTTTTGAATTTTTTTGATCTTGTATATACACATATCCTAGATCAATTGTGTATGTTATATTATTATTAATATAATTCTAAAAATAAAAATAATATTTTTAAACAACACAAAAGGTTTTTAAAGGTTAAAAAAAAATTTATATTATTTAATAAATTTGTGTCAGTGTGTCAGTTTATATAAATGAACAATTTAATTTTTTAAACTTTTTTTTATTGTGAGTTTATATAATTGATATAAATTATATGATAAATATTTGTCAAAATAAATTTGACAACGTGATAAATATTTAATATTATTTTATCATTTTAATATAATTAATAGTAAAATTATTACTTTTTAATTTGATGATTTATTATTACAAAATATTGAATTACAAATAAATAAATAATTTTAATATTATGAAAAAAAAAATTAACCCAAATAAAATATATAATTAAATAAAAAAATAACTCAATGAAAGGTTGAATTTGACTGTACATTTAATTATGATCAACTTGCTGTTAATTTGACATTTCACATTGTGCCATTTGAATTTTGTTAATGACTTTTCATGACGAAACAATACGAAGCTCAAATGCAGCCAACAGCAAATTTTACCAATCAATAGCCAGCAATTTGTGCAATCTATTAAACCTGTAAATTGAAAAAAAAAAAAAAAAACTTTAAAAATTAAAAATTAAATAAAATAAAAAATATATTTAACGAGAATATGTGTACTGCCTAGCAATTTTATTCAAGTATAATTCTCTGGTTGTCAAGGGATAAAGAGAAAAAGGGTGCTTATATGTATATAAATATATATATTTAGTTAAAATACCTTCAACTAGTTCACACGTAATTTTACCAAGCACTATAAATTCACATACTAACGATCATCATTAGTAAATCCATAAGGGTGAAAGGAAATGAAATTTCATTAGATAATCAGTATAGTTGTAAATATAAAATGATAAAAAAAAAAAAATTTAACACTTTTCATACATTATTTATTTTTTAAATTAAATTAAATTTTCATACATTATTTATTTTTTAAATTAAATTAAATGATTTGTTATTTAATTCGAATTATTTAACAAATTTTATTGAAATAATTGAAATGAAATTGCAAATAAAATTTATATTTCAAGTTAAATCATGTATAAAAATTTTATTTTATTTTATTATTTTAATATTTATATTGTATAGAAATTTTAGTGGTTTAAATAATTTTAACTTAAAGTTTAATAAACATTCTAACAATTCAAGTTTCAAAATATTAGATAATTGTAGATTATAAAGTTGAATAATCCAAGTAGAAAATTTTATATATATATTTTACATTTTTTACCTAAAAAAGAAAAAAGCTTTGGAGAAATAATAATTTGTATTTCTACAACTACTTGTCACTTTATAATTTCATATATATCTTTTTCATGAATCATTTAGAAATTTTCATGCAAAGTTATCTATAATATTTTACATGATTTATGAGACATTGTATGTTGTACTTTTTGATATCATATATTTATTATAAGACAATGAATTTAAGAAAACTTTCGTGATGGATTTGGTCAGACATCGACCCTCATTAAACATTTGATGAGTCTTGTAATATAATAAATAATAACCCTCATCAAATATTAATCCAAAAAAATAAATAAATAAAAATATTTTTTATATTCTACAATTTTTTTTTATCTTTAATTTTTTTTTTTTTATATAAATTACATAGTAATTTAATATTTTCTCAAAATAAATGAAATATTATCTTCAGATTTCTCAATTACATTTTAATTTATACATATTTTATTATATTCAGTTATTAATTTTATTTTTTCAATTTAAAATTAAAAAATTAATATGAAAAATAATTATTAAAATTTAATAATTAAAAATAATATATATATTTAGTATAAAAAAAATAATATAATATATTTGTTTTATAATTAAAAATTTTCTATTATTATTTTTTATTTTTGCATGATTGTTATTGTTTAATCCGTTAATAGGATTAACGACTTTAAAGAGATTAAAATGAGTCTTGTATTTCTCAATACTGTAAAATTCATTGTAAATAAACAATATGAATAATACACGATGGTATCAAGGCGATAAGGCATTGTTAATTTATACTCGTTATATTTTTGTTTCATATATATAAAATAATATATTGTTTTATATAAAATCATCCAAAGTTTTAAAAACCATATTTTACATTTTTATTTTTTAAACTCATTTGTCATTATATATTTTCTTGAATTTATTATAATTAAAATAATAATAATAATAATTTAATAATAGTCATCATAGGTTGCTCGTTATATTTGAGTTATTATTTTAAATAAATATTTTTATAAATAAAATGAAAAAGCTTTTCAAATGTACTCATACTGTCACGTCTTTCATTATTATTATTATTTTTTTTATTATTGTGTCTGTTTTATTTTTTAAAGAATTTCTTTTTCTTTTATTTATTTATATTTATTTTTTTGTTTTTTTTTGCTATTATTCAACTTGTATTTTGCTGATTTTGTGAGGTTATATAAGCAAAATGGAAACCTGTAGAATTTGTCAACACAAAGAAATTTGTTGTGTGCATTGACATGAAAAAGAAAAAAAAAAAAATGAGAGAAAATAGAAAAATTAGGGATAAAAAGATAAAAATAGAGAGTAAAGATTGCAATTAGAATATGGAAATAAAAAAAAAAAAGTAGTACATCTATATATTTTAATTAATTTATAAAATTTTTTTTTAATTTAAAAAATAAAATAAATATGTTTATTGAAATTTTATCTATTTAAAATATTTAATGAAATGTTAATTAAAAAAAAGTTAATTATCATTGTGAAATAAAAACAAGTTATACTTGTTATAATTTAATTTTAAATATTTTAAATTTTATAATAAATAATTGTTAAAGATTGTAGAGTTAAATGAAACAACGTGACATTTTATATTTTTTTTTTTTTTAAATGCAAGTTACTGTTGCAAAATAAAATAGTTAAAAATAATAAAAAAAAAAAAATTCACAAGTTTTCTCTAAAAGATATGCTAAAAGGAATGAAAAGTCCCGCAAGCTGGTGGTAGCAAGTTTTCTTATAACTATATATATACAAAAACATTCTGAAAAATGTAAAAATAAAATAAAAAAATCCTTTTTTCTTCCTGTATTTTATTTTCTTTTATTTTAGATTTTTTTTTTTCTCTTTGAATTTTTTCTTACCATAGACTTTAGTAATTTTATTTTTTCCATTTTAAAATTTTTTTTTATCTATTTTTTTATATTTTTTTTTAACCCTTGCATTTACTTTGGGTATATCGTCGTTGTTTTATTCTTGTTGTCCAACAACAAGAATTACGATGGCCAATTTGGTGTGTTTCTATGTGCTGTCAGAACTAAAATAACAGTTTTGTTAAAATTTTGCAGACGAGAAAATTTTCTAGTAGACCAACCCCTTTTACACACCCTTATTTATATATGTATATATAACTTACTAACTTATATGTATTTTAAAAAAATTTAACAACTTAATTGTTACAATAATAATTAAAATAGTTTTTTAAATAATAAACTTGATTTTCTTTTAAACAACAATATATTAAATTAAAAAAAATTAAAGTTACTTTTATTATTGAGTAACTATTGTATCATGTAAATTGAATGAAAATAAAGTTTTCATTGTTGGCTATTATATAAAATACTAGATGTATATTATTCTGCCCATACTTAGACTTGTTAAATGAGTATATATATTTTCTGTAAAACATGTCGTATAAATTGGTTATATATTTTTTAAAAAGGGTTGATATTTATATGTGTTCACCCAAGACTAAATATGCCAAGACTGAGCCCAGTCTTGTTTTGATCTTGTCTTGGCTTGGAAAAAATTAGTCTTGTCTTGGTCTTGGCTTGCTTTTTATAGTTGTTTACACGATTCATTCATAAAACCAATATATTTGAACTTAGAAAAATTATTATTGACCGAAATGCCCTATTTCTACAAAACTGACTCTGGCCTGGATGCCGACGTTCGCGTCAAAGTCCAACAAAGACTTAAAAGGAGTAAAAATAATTTATTTTATGCTTTGAAACAACGTCTTCCATTGTTGTTAACTCAATTCCATCAAAATCTGATCAATAATTGACTTGAAAAAATTTATTTTAACCAAAACGTCCTAAATCCACAAAAGTAACTCTAAGTCGGAGGTAGATGTTGGCGTCAAAGTCCAATAAAATTTTTAAATTGGATGAAAATAATCCATGTTATGCTTTGAAACAACGTCTTACATTGTTGTTAACTCGATTCAGTTATAATCTAATCAATAATTGACCCAGGAAAATTTATTTTTACGAAAACGTCTTATTTTCACGAAAGTGACCCTAAGTCGGAGGTAGATGTTGGCGTCAAAGTCCAATAAAATTTCCAAATAAATAGAAACGGTTTATTTTATGATTCGAAACAACGTCTTCCATTGTTGTTAACTCGATTCAATTATAATCTGATCAATAATTGATTTGAAAAAATTTATTTTCACCAAAACGTCCTTTCTTCACGAAAGTGACTCTAAGTCGGAGGTAGATGTTGGCTTCAAAGTCCAATAAAATTTCAAAATGGATAGAAAGAATCGATTTTATGATTGGAAACAACGTCTTCCATTGTTGTTAACTCAATTCAACCATAATCTTATCAAATTTCAATTGAGAAAAATTTATTTTAACCAAAACGTCTTATCTCCACAAAAGTAACTCTGAGTCGGAGGTAGATGTTGGCGTCAAAGTCCAATAAAATTTTTAAATGGATGGAAATAATCCATGTTATGCTTTGAAACAACGTCTTACATTGTTGTTTATTCAATTCAATTATAATCGAATCAGTAATTGACTCAGAAAAATTTATTTTGACCAAAACGTCTTATTTCCACAAAAGCGACTTTGAGTCGGAGGTAGATGTTGGCGTCAAAGTCCAATAAAATTTCCAAAAAAATAGAAAGGATATATTTTATGATTGGGAACAACGTCTTTTATTGTTGTTAACTCGATTCAATTATAATCTGATCAATAATTGACTCAGGAAAATTTATTTTTACGAAAACGTCTTATTTTTACGAAAGTGACTCTAAGTCGGAGATAGATGTTGGCTTCAAAGTCCAATAAAATTTCAAAATGATCAGAAATAATTCATGTTATGCTTTTAAACAACGTCTTACATTGTTGTTAACTCGATTCAATTATGATCTGATTAATAATTGACTTGGAAAAATTTATTTTCACCAAAACGTCTTATTTCCACTAAAGTGACCCTAAGTCAGAGGTAGATGTTGGCGTCAAAGTCCAATAAAATTTCTAAATAAATAGAAACAGTTTATTTTATGATTGGAAACAACGTCTTCCATTGTTGTTAACTCAATTCAACCATAATCTTATCAAATTTCAATTGAGAAAAATTTATTTTAACCAAAACGTCTTATCTCCACAAAAGTAACTCTAAGTCGGAGGTAGATGTTGGCGTTAAAGTCCAATAAAATTTCAAAATGATCAGAAATAATTCATGTTATGCTTTTAAACAACGTCTTACATTGTTCTTAACTCGATTCAATTATAATCTGATCAATAATTGACTTGAAAAAATTTATTTTCATCTAAACGTCTTATTTCCACAAAAGTAACGCTAAGTCGGAGGAAGATGTTGGCTTCAAAGTCTAATAAAATTTCCAAATAAATAGAAACGGTTTATTTTATGATTGGAAACAACGTCTTACATTGTCGTTAACTCGATTCAATTATAATCTGATCAATAATTGACTTGGAAAAATTTATTTTCACCAAAACGTCTTATTTCCACTAAAGTGACCCTAAGTCGGAGGTAGATGTTGGCGTCAAAGTCCAATAAAATTTCTAAATAAATAGAAACGGTTTATTTTATGATTGGAAACAACGTCTTCCATCGTTGTTAACTCAATTCAACCATAATCTTATCAAATTTTAATTGAGAAAAATTTATTTCAACCAAAACGTCTTATTCTCACGAAAGTGTCTCTAAGTCGGAGGTAGATGTTGGTGTAAAAGTCCAATAACATTTTAAAATGAGTGGAAATAATTTATTTTATGCTTTGAAACAACGTCTTACATTGTTGTTAACTCGATTAAATTATAATCTGATCAATAATTGACTTGAAAAAATTTATTTTCATCTAAACGTCTTATTTCCACAAAAGTAACGCTAAGTCGGAGGAAGATGTTGGCGTCAAAGTCCAATAAAATTTCTAAATAAATAGAAACGGTTTATTTTATGATTGGAAACAACGTCTTCCATCGTTGTTAACTCAATTCAACCATAATCTTATCAAATTTTAATTGAGAAAAATTTATTTCAACCAAAACGTCTTATTCTCACGAAAGTGTCTCTAAGTCGGAGGTAGATGTTGGTGTAAAAGTCCAATAACATTTTAAAATGAGTGGAAATAATTTATTTTATGCTTTGAAACAACGTCTTACATTGTTGTTAACTCGATTAAATTATAATCTGATCAATAATTGACTTGAAAAAATTTATTTTCATCTAAACGTCTTATTTCCACAAAAGTAACGCTAAGTCGGAGGAAGATGTTGGCTTCAAAGTCTAATAAAATTTCCAAATAAATAGAAACGGTTTATTTTATGCTTTGAAACAACGTCTTACATTGTTGTTAACTCGATTCAATTATAATCTGATCAATAATTGACTTGAAAAAATTTATTTTCACCAAAACGTCCTTTCTTCACGAAAGTGACTCTAAGTCGGAGGTAGATGTTGGCTTCAAAGTCCAATAAAATTTCAAAATGGATAGAAAGAATCAATTTTATGATTGGAAACAACGTTTTTCATTGTTGTTAACTCGATTAAATTATAATCTGATCAATAATTGACTTGAAAAAATTTATTTTCACCAAAACGTCTTATTTCCACTAAAGTGACTCTAAGTCGGAGGTAGATGTTGGCGTTAAAGTCCAATAAAATTTCAAAATGATCAGAAATAATTCATGTTATGCTTTTAAACAACGTCTTACATTGTTGTTAACTCGATTCAATTATAATCTGATCAATAATTGACTTGGAAAAATTTATTTTCACCAAAACGTCTTATTTCCACTAAAGTGACCCTAAGTCGGAGGTAGATGTTGGCGTCAAAGTCCAATAAAATTTCTAAATAAATAGAAACGGTTTATTTTATGATTGGAAACAACGTCTTTCATTGTTGTTAACTCAATTCAACCATAATCTTATCAAATTTCAATTGAGAAAAATTTATTTTTACCAAAACGTCTTATTTCCACAAAAGTGACCCTGAGTCGAAGGTAGATGTTGGCGTCAAAGTCCAATAAAATTTCCAAATAAGTAGAAAGGATTTTTTTTTATGATTGGAAACAACGTCTTACATTGTTGTTAACTCGATTCAATTATAATCTGATCAATAATTGACTTGAAAAAATTTATTTTCATCAAAACGTCTTATTTTCACAAAAGTAACGTTAAGTCGGAGGAAGATGTTGGCTTCAAAGTCCAACAAAATTTTAAAATGAATAGAAATAATTCATTTAATGCTCGTAAACAACGTTTTTTATTGTTGTTTACACGATTGAATCATAAAACTATTATATTTGAAATTAAAAAAATTACCATCGACCAAAATGCTTTATTTTTACAAAACTTAAGAGTTACTGTGTTCATGTATGTGACATTTTTTTTGTGCAAATAAATTCGTATATATTTTATACACATATATATATATATATATATTACAAACTGACAAGTTCAATTTCCTAGATGACAAAACAAAAAATAAATTTTAAAAAAAAATTTGATGTTTGTGACATTATATTATAAATATTATACACAAAAAAACCTGTCAATTTTATTGAGAGTAAAATATTCTTAACGTTAAAAATTTTTGAATGAATTTGAAAATGAAAAAAAATAAATAAATAATAAGAGGGTAAAAATAAAATTATAATGAAAAATAAAAAAAATAAATAGAAAATGTTTTTAAGGACTCTTGACCTTTTTTTTCATGTGATGGTCGAGAAGGTTTGAAAATGTGTGAGAGGTTCTAACCAACCAACAAAGATTCTATCACCCTTATTTTCTCATTTCAAAAATGAGCAAATAGTATAGGCAAGTAGTCAACACCAAGCTCCAAATCCATTTGATAAAAAAAAAATAATCAAACAAAACTGGCCTTTTCACTTAAGGTTTCTAGACACGATGTATATAACTTTATTACATATATACATATATATATATATATATATACAAAGTATTTTGGCATTTGGCAAAAGCGAATTGGTTTTGGTCTGATCCCTGATGGGCTTGGTAAGCTACTTATAAGACGACATCCTGGTAGAAACTCATCGTTTTCTATTCGTAAAATAATGTCCTCGTTCAAGCTCCCCTTTTTATTATTTTTTATTTTTTTTTTTTTACTGGCATCGTGTGATATCTTTCAAGCCAGTTGAGTTAAAAAAATGAGGATATCAAATAAAATGAAAAGAAAATAATAGAAAAAAAAAAAAACATATATTTTTTGTAAAATTGGTAAAGTGATATCTTTAGTTTCATCGAGTTTACCTTTGACATAAATGCAATCGTTCAAAGAAAAATATTTTAGTAATTTATTTTTTTATTGTACGAAAATAAAAAAAAAACATTTATACTATTTTATTATATACTTTTTTATTTTTTAAAGTAGTTTAAATATATGGAAAAAATATATTGACCAGTAGATAATATGAGTTAAATAAAAATTTGTTTTATATATATAATTTTCATAAATAAAAAATAAAAAAAAATGGCATCAAAAGCTTTAATATATAAATAAAAAAAATATATATTTATATATTTATATATTTTTTTTTTTGGATTTTTATAAAAGTTGTTAATCTGGAAATTTGTGAGGTATACCTTTGCATGACTTTTTTATTTTATCAATTTTATTTTTATCGCCATATAGGAAAAAAAAATAAATAAAGTTGAGGTTATTGATTGTTGTAAATTTTTTTTTTTTTTTTACTATTGAAGTGTTCTCAGACTGACCTTTCTATTTTTTATTTTCTTATTTTTTATATATATATATTAAGAAAGCCAAAGTCGGGACGTCCTGTTTCTGTTTGCTCAACAAACCGGAAGACATGAACTTTCGAAAAAATATGTTAAGCCAGAGTTTGCACTTTTATCTTTTTATTTAAAATTTTTTTTTTTAAATAAAAAATATATTATTATTATTATTATTATATCTTTTACTTTGCCATTTTCAATTCTTTCTTGGTATTTTTTTTTATAATATTATTTCTTTTTCTTTATCTTTAATATTTTTTTTTTTTTTTTACTTGACCTCTCTTGCATGATTCATCATTTTACCTTAAAAAAAAATCACGAACCATAATTTTTTTTTATATATATATACCCACAGTAGTTTTGCAGTCTTTAGTTTTTCTTTTTATTTTATTTTTTCAATCTGTTAAATTCATGAGCTAAAATATTATATGAAAATAAATATTATATTATTTTTTCTACATCAAACATCTGCTTTGACCAATGCAATTTATATTTTATTCTCTTGAGATATATTTTTTGTTGGATTAATAAATATAAAAATAAAAAAATTATAGTAAAATTGCAAGACGATATATTCAAAATAAACATACGAAAATTTCGCGTCATGAAAAATCCCAAGAGATATGAGGTGCTTGTGAATTCCAAGGTTCGAGTTACTTTATTTCACTTCTTCCAATATCTATTATAAACTCAGAAAAATATATCTATGAAATAAAAAAAAATTCCATAGATAAATTTTTTTTTTTGAAAATCCTTGAAGACTGATTCAGAATAGTACAAATATAAGTTTTAAAAAAAAAAATATATAAAAATAAAAATATAAAAAAAATATATATATATCTATGTACTCTTGTGTGTCAGTACAGTGTTTTCCCTGAGGGCTTAGGTAGATGTCATTCTGACAGTTGGGAATTGTGCATACTAGCTCGTCAGTAAAAGCTCGACATTCTCTTGAACTTTTGTACCAAGTAAACACGTAACATATTACAAAGCTCATATACAAAATCATTTTTAAAACTTGTCTGTATATTTATTTAAACACAAATAAAATAAAAAAATTAAAAAATAAAAACTACAAAACAAATAAACTAACAAAAAAGTTACAAACAAATAAAAAAATTAAAGAGAAAAAAAGTAAAAAAATTTTATGTAATATAATTCAATACAGTGAAAAATTTAATTAAATTATTATACATATAATTAAGCATTAACTTTTGATTTTAAAATAGATATGTACTTAGTTATATAAATGTATGACTGTAAAGCCATATTGTGCATGCAAGAGATTGTGTCACTCACAATCAGTCGGGTAATTACAAGTTACCGAGTATTAATCCACCAGGACATATTCCCTCTTCAATTTTACTATCTCTATTTTATATTTTTTTAAAAATTTAATTTATAAAAAAATTATAGTAAAATTGCAAGACGATATATTCAAAATAAACATACGAAAATTTCGCGTCATGAAAAATCCCAAGAGATATGAGGTGCTTGTGAATTCCAAGGTTCGAGTTACTTTATTTCACTTCTTCCAATATCTATTATAAACTCAGAAAAATATATCTATGAAAAAAAAAAAATTCCATAGATAAATTTTTTTTTTTTTTGAAAATCCTTGAAGACTGATTCAGAATAGTACAAATATAAGTTTTAAAAAAAAAAATATATAAAAATAAAAATATAAAAAAAATATATATATATATATATCTATGTACTCTTGTGTGTCAGTACAGTGTTTTCCCTGAGGGCTTAGGTAGATGTCATTCTGACAGTTGGGAATTGTGCATACTAGCTCGTCAGTAAAAGCTCGACATTCTCTTGAACTTTTGTACCAAGTAAACACGTAACATATTACAAAGCTCATATACAAAATCATTTTTAAAACTTGTCTGTATATTTATTTAAACACAAATAAAATAAAAAAATTAAAAAATAAAAACTACAAAACAAATAAACTAACAAAAAAGTTACAAACAAATAAAAAAATTAAAGAGAAAAAAAGTAAAAAAATTTTATGTAATATAATTCAATACAGTGAAAAATTTAATTAAATTATTATACATATAATTAAGCATTAACTTTTGATTTTAAAATAGATATGTACTTAGTTATATAAATGTATGACTGTAAAGCCATATTGTGCATGCAAGAGATTGTGTCACTCACAATCAGTCGGGTAATTACAAGTTACCGAGTATTAATCCACCAGGACATATTCCCTCTTCAATTTTACTATCTCTATTTTATATTTTTTTAAAAATTTAATTTATTTAATATTATTTCTTTTTTATAAATTTAATTAATTTTTATTTTTATCAATTTCTTTTTGATATATTTTTCTATACGCAAGTTTTTTTTATTAATTAACAAGAAATAATTTAAATAATATAAATAAATATATTTTTAAATTAAATTTATATTTTATTTAATAAAATAAAAATAATATTAAATTTTTTTATTTTTTTTTATTTTAAATCAATTTTATTATATTTCTATTTTTTATTTTTTTTTACTTTTTTTCTGCTGTTCAATAAATTTCACACGAGTAAAGTCCACAAAAGCTTTTGTAAAAATGGATGAATTGAAGCTTTTTTTTTTATTTATTTATTTTGTTTTATATATTTTCTGTCACAAGCATTTGCTACGTTTTTATAGTTATCGATAAAAATTTTGTTGAATAAGAGAAATAGATGAGAATTGTAAAAATTATTTTAGTTGTTGTAATTTAAGTTTCATTGTGAATATTACAATAAAAAATTTTATTATTTTCTATATTTATAATAATGAATATATTATTTTTATTTTTTATATGAAAATTACATTATAAGGGTTAAAGATAAATTTTAGGTTTAAATAAACGAGACAGTGAGTTGTTAGTTTGTTAGAATTTTGTGCAACGAGGCATGATTGTAATTACTCGTTGCATCAGACTAGCCAAAAATGCACGCAACTATATTTGTCTATGTATTTGTGATTTGTTAATAAAATTAATCATCAAATCCATTAACAAATTAAACTTTAATTATATAAATAATATATTATAATTAGTTTAATTTTTTTATTTAAATTTTTATATTTTCACAGTAATAAAAAATTATTGCACATTTATTTTATATTTAAAAAAATAAAAGTAAATTTATAGTTAAACTTTTTTATCTTGATTTTCAACTTAAATAAAAGTAATCAATTTTTATATATAATATATATTTTGATATTTAAAAATAAAAAAATTAAAAAAATATTTATATACATATATGAAGATGAAATTTCTATATAAAAATAAAAAATAAATTCGTTGGCACATACGTAGATGGAATGCAGTAGATACGTGGAGAATCGTATGCCATTTGAAGTCTAAAACATATCCATGCAACGATGCATTATGCATTTGACACATGTGTTGTGCACATGCCGTAACTTGGGTGTGGAATAAAGTTACAGGGGTATGAGTTTAAAGGCATTTTTGTACGCCTGGACGATTCGCACTACTGTCCCAACGTGATGTGAATATGAAGTACTCATTGTACCGAAAATCAGCAACCATTACCCCCTTTCTCGTCCAACTAAAAATAAAATAAAAAATCACATTCATATTTATTTATATTTTCTTCTTTTTTTATGACTCATACAAATGTGTAGAATATATTTTTTTATATTTGAATTTGAGTCAATATTTTTGTTCTTTTTTTTATAATTTTTCAAAGCTCAATTGTTTTTTTTTTTTTTTTTGTTTGTTTTAAATGATTGAAAATTTTACAATTTTATATTTATAATTTTTTTGTATTTTATATGTTTCAGGTTGAAAAAAAAAAATACTGTAAAATGTGAAAATCAAAATTAAAAAAATAATCAAGAAAAAAGAAAAAAATAAGTTATAATTTTTTCGAAATCACGAACACGTGGAGAGACGTAAAGCAGGGTAAGTTTATTTTATAAAAATTCAAAATAAACAATGAAAATTAATAAAAAAATAATTAAATAAATGAATAAATATAAATTTATTGAATTATTTTTATTTTATTTTTCATCAAGTAAATAGATAAATAATAGTAAAATACTTTTAAAATGAAAAGTAACTCGTTGTGTTCACGATAGATAAAATAAATAGTACAACTTAAAATAATATATAAAAAAAAAATAAAATAAAATATAAAGAGAAACGGTTGGTGGTTGCTTCAATATATATATATATATATATAAAGAAAATACGTTTTTCTTTTCCGGCTTGGTTGACGACGACGACGACTTTCCCGCAATAAAAAAAAAAAATAAATAAAAAAGTCTTTCAAGGTGATGGAGCATAAAAGCCACAGAGTGTCTGAGTGTCTCATTTTTTATATTATATCATTCAAAAAAAAAAAAAAGAAAAGCATTTATATATGTATATATTTTACCAATTTTTTTTCTTGATTTTATTATTAAAAAAAATTTTCACAATTTTATGAATTTATATATACCTAAAAATTAATAATAAAAATTATATATTTTTGAAATTTTTTATTTTAAAATTTTAGAAAAATTATAATGTTGTTGAAATAATAATATTTTGTAAAATAATTGATATATATTTTGATATAAATTTGCATCTCGTATATCACATTATTACTGCATACATCACTGAATTTTTCAGCATATATAAACTGAATCTGATTTAATTAAAACAACGACAAACATTTAAAATTTGTAAATATATTTGATGTAAAAAATTTATATTCAAATACAAATTGAATTTAAAATCTAAATAAAAATTACATTTAATTGTATTATCATATACAAATAGCTATAAAAAATTTGAACTAAATAAAATTATTTCTATTTAATTAAAAAAAATTCTAAAAAAAAAAAAATACTTTTATAAAAATGACATGATGCATTTATTACTTTTTAGCTGATTTAATTTATAAAGACAATTTTTCTTTGCATTCATTTGGTAGAAAAAAATAAAACAAATTTTTTTTAAAAATATAAAAAACACTGTACAGATGATTTTTTTTTTTTTTTTTTTTTTGTAAGTAGGAATTTATGAGTGATGAAAAAAAATATAAAAAAATGAATACAATCAATTTCAAAAGGGACATTTAAATAGCTGACATGCTAAATTTGAATTTAAAAAAAAAAAAAGTTATTCAAATATTTATTTTAATATTAAGTATTTTTTATTTTTTTTCATATAAATTAAATCACACAAATTTAACATTATTTATATAAATAAATAATATTTTTAAAAAAGTTAAATAAAAAACAGAAAAAAAAAAAGGCTAATATCAACAATATTAAATTTTTCTTTTCAATTTTTTTAAAAATAATAAAAACTAATTGAAAAATGCAAAAAAAAAAAAAAATAATAATTGAAATGAATAAACTAATAAAAATGACAATTAAAAGGAAAAAAAAAAAACTAATTTAAATGAAAAAAAAAAAAAAAAACATTGAAAAGAACAGTAATGTTACCTGTAAAAAAAAAAAAAAGTAAAAAAGTTTATGAATTTTCAATTTTTTACGCTAGCTTTTTTACAATAAAGTGAATATTATTACACATTCACATGTATACAAATAAATACACTAATACAGATATAAAAAAAGTAGTAAAAAAATAGAAAAAAAAATAGAAAAAAGTAGGTCGAAATGAATAGCAACAAGCAGTATAACTCGAATAGTCATATCTTTCGTTTTCCCTCTGGGCTAACATCATATGATGCTAGATATAATACGTTCATCCCTTTGGGCACTGACAGAAACATCAACTTCTTATTATTAACATCTTTTTATTTACTATAAATATATATATACATATTGTGCAAATACTGTAAAATATTATTATAAATGATTATTATTTTTTGATATAAATATTTATCATTTCTATAACAAAAATTTATCATAAAAAATTATTTCAAAATACAAATTGTAAAAAAAAATATAAAAATATATTTTTTATTTAAATGATAATTATATTTTTTAATAATAAAAATAATATTTAAATTTTATTGATTAGATTTTGATATATAAAAATATATTTTTATTACGCAATGATAATAATAAAAATAAATAAATAAATAAATTTTTTTTTTTATATAATTATTATTTAAAAAATTAATTAAATATATATTTTATAGTAATTGAATTTTTTACTAGTTATTTATAATATAATTTCATGTTTTTTATTTTTTATTTTTTTTTTTAAATTAGCACTCGGCCTGCTGTGTGTGAGGACATTCACCGACGGTGGAACAATGCTGGAGGCACCACCCGGCAGTCGAGAAGACCTGGTTGAAGCAGCAAGAACACCCTGTTCACCTACAGGTATTATTTATTTATTTAATTAATATATATTTTTTATAAAATTAAATTTTTTTTTTAATTTAATTAATTAATAACATCAAAATTCATTTATTAAATTAGCCATTTATTTTTATCAATTTTGATATTTAAATTTGATGGTAGTGTTCTGGTGTCATGACACCATTTATTATCAAGTAAATTATTATCATTTTTTTTTTTTTTTCTTTATCATTATTTGACCTATATATTTAGCTAGAAATTCTTAATAGTATATATACATAAATCATAAGTGATTTATCATCAATGATTTATCAACAAATATTTAATGACTAAAATAAAAAAATGTAGGTTAATTATATTTCTATACTTTTTTTTTTTTTGTTATTTTTATGAAATCATTTGGGGATTTTTTTGATACAATCTGGGTTATCTATATTTGTTTATTGTATTTTTATTTTGTTTTTTAAATAAAGTAAATTGCTCATTTAGTCAGTTTGAATAAATATCTTGTCTATTTTATAATTATTATTTTTTAAAATATAAAAAAAGTTTATGATAATATTTTAGAGCATTTACGTAAATCATAATTTCAAATAATATATTACAAATTAACTAAAATATATCATTTTTATCTATTTTAAAGATATAAACTTTATTAAATCATAAAATATACAATTAAAGTCTTTTTTTTTTTTTTTTCTTCCAATATCAAAATAAATCATAAAAAATTCAAATAATTTTACATGATATCATTGAGTAATATGATTGTGTCTGTTGCAATATATTTTCATCATTCAGATAAAATAATAATAATATCTTTTTTTTAATATAAAATAATTGAATACAGAATAAACACTTGTTTTACAAAATTGGTATTAACATTTCTATCAACACAACCAAAAGCAAAAAAAAACTATGAGTTTTTTTAGTTTTTATTTTCTTTTTTTTTCTAGCTCCATCAATTTAACAAATACACAATCGTTTTCTTGATCCTTTATTTTTCACCCTCTTTTAAAAACTTTTGTTCTAATTTTTTTTTTTTTTTTTTCATTTGTATCTTAATTTTCTCCTCTGTATTTCAACACTCTTGATGACCCTTACAAATTCGATTTAGTGTTTTTCTATAGTGTTACACAAGTTAATCAAATAATCGTTGATTTTGGTTACTTTATAAGTTTTATCTCTATTTTTTTTTTCTTTACATTTGTTATTATTATTATTTCTTTTTTTTTTTTATATAAATATATATGAAAGTTTATTTTTTTTTTGTTTCGAAATACTCTTTACAAAACATCATAAATTTTGGGTTAATTTTGACGTGTATGAGTATATATTGATGGAGTCATAGTTTGACATATGATCACTAAGTGGAAAATCCTCAATTAGATATGTGTCAATAACAAAATAAAATAAAAAAATAAAATAATTTTCAAATTGATGAAAATAATTGACATCGTTTAACGTTCAATTTATTAAAAAATGTCATTTAATTTTGGCATCTCGGTGTATTTATAACCGAATAAATATATATATAGATTCAAAAATATGATGGTAGTAGTTAAGGGGTTAAAATTTAGTAGATAAACTTGAGTAAATAAATGCTTATTCAATATTACATGTACATGTATTATTTATACATGTGATGTGGTTAATATTCGTAATGTAATCATAATTATTATCCCTCAATTTTATCGACACCTTTATCATTTATAATAAAAAAAAATTATAATAAAATATTAGCTAAAAATTTGAAAGATCGATATAATATAAAGTTTTCTTTTTACTTTTATTTTAAAGACTACTTCACACAATGTCATTTAATAATTTTTTATTTTTTCTTTAAACCCTACTTGTAAAGATGATTGATGATTTTATAACAACTTTTAACCACAAAAGAAAATTAAATAATAAAATAATAACAAAAAAAAAAAAAATGATTGATTGATTTAAAATTATAAATTAAATTATTATATTTTTTAATTTATTATTGTTTTTTTTTTTTTTTTTTTAAATTTATAATAATACAAAATTAAATTTAAATTTTAAATTAAAAAAAAATAATGTTGTTATAAATTTTAATAATAATTTTGAGTAAATTACAAATAGTTATTGATTTATGTGTATAAACCAAGTCGTTTATGGTTTAGATCAGCATTTAGTATAGTTGATAAATTATCCACTCATACATAGGTATATATATACATATAAATATATACATCTGGTATTGGCCTTTTGCTAATGCAAAATAGCTTCCAATGCTTAAACGTCATACATTTATAATATATTCTGATAGACAAATGTATATATATGAAAATGATTGGTAATATTAACGTCAATTGATCATGAACAAATTTTCAAACAAAATTTAATTTAATAACTTCAATTATTTTGATAATATATTCATACATAAACTGGTATAATTAAGACATTTTTTTTTTTTAGATAAAATTTCGATTCGAGACTTTCTGTGAGCCAATTTTTTTTAAAAATGTTATAAAAAAAAAAAATAACAATAAATTATTGTTTGAATGATTGATATAATGTTAGAAATGATATCTAAACAATAATTTGTTGATATTATTCTATTTTATGACATTTAAAAAATAATTAGCTCACAGGAGGTTTCGAATCGAAATTTTATCTAAAAGAAAAAGTCTCAATTGATTTTTCTAATTTTTTAATTAAAAATTGAAAATTAATTATAGCTGATATAGTTTGTTATCGTACTAAAATTACTGGCTTTATAATATAAAATTTGATAAAAATATAAACCACCAACATTGTTGATAAAAATTATTATTTCTATGATAATTATAATATAAATGTTTGAAATATATATACCTCTGTGTGTATATTTATATATAATCAACAAAATTATATTTAGTAACTCATGAAAACTTTGAGTTAATATCTTAACTTTTGAATATTATTTCAGACATTAAATTTAAGACAATTCTTTGCAATCTTTTATAAATTTTTAACAATGACAATATTACTGAAAATTTAATGTAAATTATTCAAGTAAAATTTAAAAATCATTCAAGTTAAAGATGTAGTTTTCCTGTAAATGAGTTTTTATTTTTAATTTTTTTTATAACTACTAAAGCATTGTTGTCATCACTTCTTGTTATGACACAATTAAAATATGAGAAAAGAAGTTGTTTTTTTTTTTTTTATTTTCTTTTATAAAACTTAAACTACGATATTAATTTTATTTTTTTGTTAAAATCTTAATAAAAAATAAAATAAATTTATATATTTAAAAAAAGTAACTGAAAATATAATTTTTATATTTTATTTTATTTTTTTTTTTACTTTAATTTTAATTTTTCTTTATATATACATATTATAGTTCATCAGCAGACTTTTTAAATGACAAACAAAAGAAAAAAAAAAAAAAAAAAGTTTAAAATGATCCATGGTGGAGAAATGGCGGACATATATCTCCACCATTTGTCCAACCTTTCTCTAACCTTTCTCCAACCTTCATTTTTCTCTCTCCAACATTTTTAATATACTATTATATATTATAAAAAATATATAATAATTATTGCCTACTCTACGAATCAACATGAATAAATTATTTATTTTAAAAAATTGATTTATTATTTTAACCCTAAAAAATAAATACAGAAAATTATTCTACACTCTACTAATTAATATTTTTCTTTTTCAATTAATATATTTTAAATTCATCATTCCGTTTGAAATTTTTAGTTGGATGAGAGTCGGAGAAAGGTTGGAGAAATGGTGGAAAAAAAACGGAAAAATTTTTAGGTGGAGAAAGGTCGGACAAACGGTGGAGATATTTGTCCGCCATTTCTCCACCATGGGTCATTTTCGGAAAAAAGTGGACAAAAGTTGGAGAAAGTTGAAAAAAAGGCGGAGAAAAATTTTTACCAGGGATTGCTATTGATAAATTGTTCTTCAATATGTTCTTCAATAGCAATGACAGTGTGTTGTGGTCTGGCTGGTGGTAAATAATTGTTGAGTGTATTTTCTTCTACTTCTTCAACAACTTCATTTACTTCAATTGTTGCTTCGGCATTATCCCCTACAAAACAACAATTGTCATTATCAACACTGTCATTGCTATTGATATATTGTTCTTCAATATGTTCTTCAATAGTAATGGCAGTGTGTTATGGTCTGGCTGGTAGTAAATAATTGTTGAGTTCCTTTTTTTCTACTTCTTCAACAACTTCATTTACTTCAATTGTTGCTTCGGCATTATCCCCTACAAAACAACAATTGTCATTATCAACACTGTCATTGCTATTGATAAATTGTTCTTCAATATGTTCTTCAACTTCGTTCAATTCAATCATTTCTTCGGAATTATGTGGTGTTGATGGTGAACGTGATGAGCGCTGGCCGACATTTATCGAATGGTTTCCAAAACATTCTCCAATTTCGAAATGGATACTCGAAAAAAAAATTCGGAAACTCACGCGGGGGTCCATTATGCGTTGAATTAATCCATAGCAATTGGTTTCTTGTACGCATACTTGCACAAAAAATAGGGTCCAAAACGAATACTCTCCGTCGAGACTCCGTATCCATGGGATTCCAATTATATAAATGGAATAACCAAGAATGAAAGATCCAGCGTGTTGTCGAATCTTCGGATTATCGCATTTCAATATTAATACTGTCATGTTTATTATCAATGCAAAAAACCCCACACTCATCATAAAATATTTAGATATAAAAATCAGTGTATATTTAGATGACCATGGATCATTGCTCAAACTGATTTGAACCACTACATGCCAAGATAGCACAACTTCTTTGTTTATCAATATTTTTTTTATTTAATTAATTAATAACATCAAAATTCATTTATTAAATTAGCCATTTATTTTTATCAATTTTGATATTCAAATTTGATGGTAGTGTTCTGGTGTCATGACTTAATTATTATCAAGTAAATTATTATCATTTTTTTTTTTTTTCTTTATTATTATTTGACCTATATATTTAGCTAGAAATTCTTAATAGTACATATATATATACATAAATCATAGTTCATCAGCAGACTTTTTAAATGACAAACGAAAGAAAAAAAAATAAAAAATTGAAAAAAAAAAAAAAAAAAGTTTAATTAAAAATGAAAAATTTAATTAACGTCACTCAAGAAAATTGCATTGAAATTTTATTTTTTATTTTTTATTTTCAAAAATATATAAAATAAAATTGATGATCAGCTGAGTTTGTCGTTGAATGATATTTAAAAGTAAAGTTTGATAAAAGAGATAATAAAAAGGGTAGTAAAAGAAAGGGTTGGTATAAAATTACGTTGAAAAAAAAATATATATATATATATTAGAAGAACGATATCAAAGATCGTTTGCCTATTTTTTTCTTTCTATTTTTTTTTCTTGGAAAGCCCACAATCAATACAGTCAATTTTAAACTTTCTATTTTTTTTATTTCTTCTCTTTTGCTTTTAGTCCCTTTAGTATTTTTCTTCCCTTTTTTTTTATATTTATTTTATATATTTTTTTGATGTATATATATGTCCCTGGAAAAGCCAAGGGGATGGATCGAAAGGGTTTATAAGTATATATATATGTATAATTTACCATTGGCCATTGGCCTCGAGAGTTTACAGATCGTTCCCGCATCGTACGATGAATTATTTAACTCAGGTCAGTAAAGTGGCCCCTCAGTGTATTTGCCCAGAACCAAAATCCAATACCCATTTTGACCATGATAATATACTAGCTGTGTATATATAAATATATATTTGATATATGTTTAAAAATTATATACATAGACGTGGCTACTACTCTGCAAACCATTGAATCATTGAAATATTTAAATAACTACTATTATCATGACACCAGTTTTATATATACACATATAAACAGTTATTTGATTTTTTTTTATGATAAAAAATATTATTTACTGTTTGTTGAAAATAAAAAAAATCTACGTTTAGTCAGACATTGCAAGTATATAATACTGTTAAGTTTTGATAAAGATTGAAATTTAATTTTTAATTATAAAAAACTACTAAAAATTTTTTATAATTTATTTTTTGTTATTTTAAATAATTAGTGAGGTTTTACTTTGATTAAACCCTTGTCTTTTATGATCATGTGATGGAAAAATTTTGCTTGAAAATAAAAAAAAAAAAAATAAAAAATTTATAAACTAAGGTTAAAGTAGAACAGTATTTATTTATGTAATGAAAATTGACAGATAAAAAAAGAAGTAAAAAATTAAGTGTAAATTAAAATTTTAAAAAATACTATTTAAACTAGATAAATTTTTTTTTATATTTTTTATTTACTTACAGCCCCTAAAAATTTAATATTGATAAAAAGTATATACTAAATAATAAAATATAAATCCTATACTTTTTTTTATTTTTATATTTCAAAACTAGATTTATTTTTTGATAATATTTATAGCCTTTAAAGTTCAACTTATGGATTTTTAAGATAAAAAATAGACTTATATTTTTGTATTTACATGTAATGTTAAGAATTTTTTGACCCAGTAGTTTTTTTTTTTTTCTTTGAATTAATAAGAAATTTAGTTGCAAGTTAGTTTTGTTAATTATGCATTTCAATTTATAGTTTAAAATAATAAAAAACTTTATTTTTATAAGACATATAAGTTTAATCCTTTTGAGAAATATTATGTAAAAGTATCATGATTACAAGCCATTCAACATCGTAAATTTTTTATCATAAACTTTATTATATTTTTATTTTTTTTTTCTACTTGTTATTACATTGAATTGTATTTTTACATGTATATATTTTTACAAAAAAGATAAAGAGTTATAAAAATTATTCAAGAAAAAAACATGATTTTTTTATGTCATGTAATAAATGTCAATTTACGTATATATTTTACAATCATAATCATAAATAAATACAATTTTATTATCATAAAAATAAATTTTTAAAAACAAAAAATAATTTAATTTTTGTTTTTAAAAAATAATATTAATTTACAGCATTAAGGAGATAGTATAACGTTTTATTTTGACCTAAAAAATCAAATACAATAGTGAAAATTAAATTTGTATTAAATCTTTTTTACATAGGTAAAAAAAATTTATTTAAAATGAAAAATAAAAGAGACAATATTGGTTTTTATTTTGAGCTTTACACAGTTTGCAAATTTAACTCTATACTTTAAACGTTTCAATATATATATAAAAAAAAAAAAAAAACAAGGGTATAAATATATGCGTTATATTCAAAAGGATAAATATATTTTAGAAAAATTTTTATTCATATACGTGACAAATAAAAATATATTATTATTTTTTTTCTATTGCGTTATCAGTTATCAATAATATTTTAGAAATAAAAAATACAAAATGTTTGATTTTATTGTTAACAATATGGTATATTTATATTTGTCGATTTTTATCTGAATAAAATGATTTCAAATTTCCGTTCATCATTTGAAAGCTTGTTAAAATTTTCAGTGAGATAAAAAAATAAAAAAATAAATAAATATCAGTATGAAACGAAAAGATAACGACTCTATTTCCATCAAAATAAATTGCATGAAAATTTATCCTGGTCAATGGTGCGTTAATCAAAGTTGCAATCGTATCGAAAATGTAACAAGCAATTTATTATATTTTGAATTTTTTATTTTTTTAAATTTATCTTTTTATTTTAATACATTTTCAACGGGGAATTGCTCCAATGTAGTATGTGCCTTTATATGTATTCTAATTTTTTTTGAAATTGCCAGTGCATACTTTTTTTTTCGCACTCTTTTACATTTAAGTATTATTATTTTTTATTTTTTTCTCATTTTTTTCGTATACGTATATATACGCCCCATCGTTGCACTCCATCTACTTTGAATCTCATTAAATGAGATAACTTTTTAGCCGAATACCCAGCCAATGTTATTTCTAATATATATTTCTTGAAGAAAACAAGTCTGGTAACTGAAAAATATTTGTGAATTAAATTGACATTTATGATTAATTATTTTATTATTTATTTTTTAATAAACTTTATTATTCTGATCAAGTCAGTTATTAAAAATAAAATATTGAAAGTTCGCACTGAACTTTCATAAGTTATACTTGATTTGAAAGCTTTTTCTTGAAGCTAAACGCTGAAATTATTTAACATATAGGTTTCAATAATTATATGAATATAATTAATTACAAATAAAAATATTGTACTATATAAATACATACGATGATTTACAGTATCCGTCATGAAGTAAGAGTATATCCCAATGATTATCAATGTGTACCAATTGAGAAAGGCTGCAGGAATATTCAAAGTACCGGTAACTAGATGATATGTTGCTATTTTTCATGACTTAACAGCAACTTCCATGTGTATTTGTATGATAAAAAGAATATATTAAACATAAAAACAGATTGTACGTTTTTTATGTTAATATTGTATAACAGAACGATAAAGAACGAGATTACTTTATGAATTGAAGAAATTCATTGAATAAGACGACTATCAAAGGGAAAATACACAAAATAAATGATAAAAATTTGTAAAATATTGTAAAAAAGAAATAAAATATATGAAACGAAACACTGAGTTCTTATTTATTACTGTTATGTTAGTTATATAAAGTAACCTTAAACTTTGGATACCTCCGTCCTTATTATATATGCCTGATAAAAATTCAGAAATTTTCTATTAAAAAAAACTTTTGATACCTTCTTACTCATTATATATTCCTGATGATAATTGAAAAAACTTTTCGTAAAATAAAAAAAAAAACGAATACCTCTTGACTCATTATATGATCCTGATAACAATTGAAAAAAATTTCAAAAAAAAAAAAATATAAATACCTTCTTGCTCATTATATCTTCCTAATACAAATTCAAAATTTTTCAAAAAAATTAAAATACCTCTTCTCTCATTATATATTCCTGATAGAAATGAAAAAAAAATCCTGGTAAATCAATGGTAAGAAATAAGTTTGAACAAGTCTAAATACCTTCTTTCAAGTTCTATAACCCTGTTAAAACCTCATATTTTTCCGAGTTTTTTTAAATGCACCAGGTCATTTTTTTCAAAAAGTCCTGATCCTGGAAAAAAACGGGAAGCGGCATCGGATACCTCTTGGCCAGTTCTATAACCCTGTTAAAACCTCATATTTTTCCGATTTTTTTTAAATGCAGCAGGTCAAAAAAAAAAAAAGTCCTGATCCTGGAAAAAAACGGGAAGCGGCATCGAATACCTCTTGTCAAGTTCTATAACCCTGTTAAAACCTCATATTTTTCCGATTTTTTTTAAAAGCAGCAGGTCAAAAAAAAAAAAAGTCCTGATCCTGGAAAAAAACGGGAAGCGGCATCGAATACCTCTTGTCAAGTTCTATAACCCTGTTAAAACCTCATATTTTTCCGATTTTTTTTAAATGCAGCAGGTCAAAAAAAAAAAAAGTCCTGATCCTGGAAAAAAACGGGAAGCGGCATCGGATACCTCTTGGCCAGTTCTATAACCCTGTTAAAACCTCATATTTTTCCGATTTTTTTTAAATGCAGCAGGTCAAAAAAAAAAAAAAGTCCTGATCCTGGAAAAAAACGGGAAGCATCGAATACCTCTTGTCGAGTTCTATAACCCTGTTAAAACCTCATATTTTTCCGATTTTTTTTAAAAGCAGCAGGTCATAAAAAAATAAAAAGTCCTGATCCTGGAAAAAAACGGGAAGCGGCATCGAATACCTCTTGTCGAGTTCTATAACCCTGTTAAAACCTCATATTTTTCCGATTTTTTTTAAAAGCAGCAGGTCATTAAAAAAAAAAAGTCCTGATCCTGGAAAAAAACGGGAAGCGGCATCGAATACCTCTTGTCGAGTTCTATAACCCTGTTAAAACCTCATATTTTTCCGATTTTTTTTAAAAGCAGCAGGTCATTAAAAAATAAAAAGTCCTGATCCTGGAAAAAAACGGGAAGCGGCATCGAATACCTCTTGTCGAGTTCTATAACCCTGTTAAAACCTCATATTTTTCCGATTTTTTTTAAAAGCAGCAGGTCATTAAAAAAAAAAAAGTCCTGATCCTGGAAAAAAACGGGAAGCGGCATCGAATACCTCTTGTCGAGTTCTATAACCCTGTTAAAACCTCATATTTTTCCGATTTTTTTTAAATGCAGCAGGTCAAAAAAAAAAAAAAGTCCTGATCCTGGAAAAAAACGGGAACGGCATCGGATACCTCTTGGCCAGTTCTATAACCCTGTTAAAACCTCATATTTTTCCGATTTTTTTTAAATGCACCAGGTCAAAAAATAAAAAAAGTCCTGATCCTGGAAAAAAACGGGAAACGGCATCGGATACCTCTTGTCAAGTTCTATAACCCTGTTAAAACCTCATATTTTTCCGATTTTTTTTAAATGCACCAGGTAATTTTTTTCAAAAAGTCCTGATCCTGGAAAAAAACGGGAAACGGCATCGAATACCTCTTGTCAAGTTCTATAACCCTGTTAAAACCTCATATTTTTCCGATTTTTTTTAAATGCAGCAGGTCAAAAAAAAAAAAAGTCCTGATCCTGGAAAAAAACGGGAACGGCATCGAATACCTCTTGTCAAGTTCTATAACCCTGTTAAAACCTCATATTTTTCCGATTTTTTTTAAATGCAGCAGGTCAAAAAAAAAAAAAGTCCTGATCCTGGAAAAAAACGGGAAGCGGCATCGAATACCTCTTGTCAAGTTCTATAACCCTGTTAAAACCTCATATTTTTCCGATTTTTTTTAAATGCAGCAGGTCAAAAAAAAAAAAGTCCTGATCCTGGAAAAAAACGGGAAAGCGGCATCGAATACCTCTTGTCAAGTTCTATAACCCTGTTAAAACCTCATATTTTTCCGATTTTTTTTAAATGCAGCAGGTCAAAAAAAAAAAAAGTCCTGATCCTGGAAAAAAACGGGAAACGGCATCGAATACCTCTTGTCGAGTTCTATAACCCTGTTAAAACCTCATATTTTTCCGATTTTTTTTAAAAGCAGCAGGTCAAAAAAAAAAAAAGTCCTGATCCTGGAAAAAAACGGGAAGCGGCATCGAATACCTCTTGTCGAGTTCTATAACCCTGTTAAAACCTCATATTTTTCCGATTTTTTTTAAAAGCAGCAGGTCAAAAAAAAAAAAAGTCCTGATCCTGGAAAAAAACGGGAAGCGGCATCGAATACCTCTTGTCAAGTTCTATAACCCTGTTAAAACCTCATATTTTTCCGATTTTTTTTAAAAGCAGCAGGTCAAAAAAAAAAAAGTCCTGATCCTGGAAAAAAACGGGAAGCGGCATCGAATACCTCTTGTCGAGTTCTATAACCCTGTTAAAACCTCATATTTTTCCGATTTTTTTTAAAAGCAGCAGGTCAAAAAAAAAAAAAGTCCTGATCCTGGAAAAAAACGGGAAACGGCATCGGATACCTCTTGTCAGTTCTATAACCCTGTTAAAACCTCATATTTTTCCGATTTTTTTTAAATGCACCAGGTCATTTTTTTCAAAAAGTCCTGATCCTGGAAAAAAACGGGAAGCGGCATCGAATACCTCTTGTCCAGTTCTATAACCCTGTTAAAACCTCATATTTTTCCGATTTTTTTTAAATGCAGCAGGTCAAAAAAAAAAAAAAGTCCTGATCCTGGAAAAAAACGGGAAGCGGTATCGAATACCTCTTGTCAAGTTCTATAACCCTGTTAAAACCTCATATTCCAAAAATTAAAAAAAAAAAATTTTGATGAATTTTTATAGTTTTAAAAAATTCCGAATACTTCTTCACTTATTATATTCGCCTAATACAAATTCAAAATTTTTTTCAAAAAAAAAAATATTTCGTATACCTCTTTGGTTATTATATTTGCCTGATACAAATTTGAAATTTTTTTTTCAAAAAATCAAAAATTCGAATACCTCCTTGATCATTATATTTCCCTAATACAAATTCAAAATTTTTTTTCAAAAAAAAAAAAATTTCGTATACCTCTTTAGTTATTATATTTGCCTGATACAAATTTAAAATTTTTTTTTGAATATAAATTTAATTAGGAATATATAATGAGTAAGGAGGTATCCAAAAATTTTAACAAAAAAAACATCATTTTTGATTAGGGACATAGGAGAAGCAAAGAAGTATTTAAAAATTTCAAAAAAAATTTTCTATCTTAACAGGAATATAGAATGAGCAAAGAGGTATCTGTGCTATAGCAAAATGAGAGGATAGTAAACAATAAGGTTAAAATAAAACAACAACAAGTTTATAAATAATTATGTTTATTTATTACAATTAATAATTATCTTATATATTGTAAGTGTCTTTTCCAAGTCACCCAGGAGGTAAGACATCATTGACTCGTTTTTTTTAAAGTGGTTTCTCCAGTAGACCTATTCCACTGTGCTTGCAAATTATTTTTGACGTTATAAATGCAGCATTAATCATTTTAATTCGAAACTTGTACTTGTATAAAATATAATCAATTATTGTATCCACGTCAAAGCTGCAGTTATATTCTTTGTTCAAATTTATCAGAGAAAAACTTGTTTATATTACAAAAAAAAGCTTCATGAGTACATAGAAATAGCTAGATTTTTAAATACTCATTTGGTTTAATAGCCTCGTCGTTAAAACAATTTTACTTTATGAAAATTTAACTATATTTAATATATATTTATATATTTTATTTTATAATAGGATTTTTAAAACTCATACAAAAGTTTCTTATTTTTTCATCAATGTTTCAAGTTTCATTTTATTTTATTCTGTATGTATTTAGAGTTCATTGGTTCTTCAACTAAAAAAGTATATTTTTTTTATTCTTTAAAAAGAAAAAAAAAAAAATGATAATAAAGAAAAATATTTAAGTCATGAAATGGAAAAAGTATAATAAATTTAATCTAGCTAACTTTGCTTAAAATTTTTCATTTATTTAATTTTTTTTTTTTATCAAAGTTAACACCAGAGTTGATAACTACTTTTGGTCTATGACATATAATAATTGAATTTTATATTATGTCGTTGACACTGAGGTAGTTATGAAATTGATATTTATAAAAAAAATAATAAAATTATGTGTCAAAAAAAATTTATAATGAAATAAAAAAAATACATAAATTTGCATTAAATATTTTTTCATTTAAATATATATATTATTTATTTATCGAATTTATAATAAATTCATGTCTGACCCAGAGACACTCATAAATTTATCTGTCATCATTTCACATAGCTGTTAAAGCTATACATTAAATATATATTTTCCATTTGAACTAGAACCAATTTTCAAAATGACATTTGTTACTTATCACTAAATCTTCTTATTTCCGTTTGGTATTATCTATGCACAAAAAATTAAATTAAATAAAAAACTTGAATAATCATTTTGAATTATATAACTCAATTGACTTTATTTTTGACTTTAAAAATTTAATAAACAGTTGATGATATATTTAAATATTTAAAATGATTTATTTATTTATATTTTTTATCAAACAATTTGCCGATTATTTAACAAAGTATTTTACTCGGTTAATTTATATTTTTACTCCGAAAAATATATCTATTTACTTCAGTCAACAGTCAAGTCTAACTAAAATTAAACTTCTTCTTTTTTCAGATTTGGACACAATGCTCTATGGCTACAGTAATGACATATACGTACTGGATCATACACCCGAGTCCATGCCAGTTAGTAGCTAATCTTGTAAAAGTATAATTTCATTTTTTCGTAGTCTTTTTTCATCCACATTGCAATTTTATACCACATATAATTTTAAATATATATAGATAAAAAATATAATAAAACCTTTGATGGATTACCTACCACAGTGTCTGTAAAATTTATATTTTTATTTCAAGTTTCTCAATTTTTAAGTTTCAATTTTGTCTTAAAAAATAATATATTTTTTAATTATTTTTATTTTTTTTTCTTGTCACTATGTTAAACTAAACTTGTACAACAAACTTTGTTAACTTATTTTATATAAAAAAAAATTTGTATTAATTTAAATATAAATAATTTATTAACAGGACATGGATATGCTTCAACTATTTGTATCACCAGCTGGTCGTGCACTTGTTACTGGTGATAATAATAATCGTCGACGTAATCAAACAACAACATCATCATTGATACGTGAATTACCAATATCAAGAATTAAAAATACAAGAAGAATAATAATTGAACAAACAAATAGTAATAATCCAAGTCCACCACCAAGACAAAGAAAATCAAGTACTGAACTTTATAAAGAAGCTGTTGAAATACTTGGTCTTACATGTTCACTCAATGACAGTTGTCGATGTATGGATTGTCAGGTTAATATTTATATAAAATATATTTAAATATATATTTTTAACATTATCACCATTTACATACATCTAACAATAAATTTAACAATAAATTTTAAATTTTTCTTTTGATATTATTATACAACTTTCATGATTTTTTTTTATAAATAAAATTCAATAAAAATTAATTTAAAATTGTAAATTAAATTTTATTTTTTATAATTCATTTTATATATTTTTGATATTTATATATATATAAATAAATATAACAAGAGATATCAACGATACACTACTTTATTTTATATCCCTTGAAAATTAACTTGAACATTTCTCAATACTCACAATTGATGTGCATTAGTTTGCTATATAAAATGAATCGTCATCGATAACTCACAACCAATCGAATTAACTGTACAATTCAACTTGTATAACTATTTTATTGATGATTTTCTTTTTTTTTTTTTAATTTTTATATTTATTTTTTTTTAACAATATTATAATAAAATTAACTTTTTTTATCATTGTCTTTACTTTACTTTTTTTTTGTTTTTTTGTTGAGACAAAAATATCAAAATAAAAATGACCAAAATTTATGTTAAATTTTATTACGTGATTTAAACTTTTTTACAAATTCAAGCAACATTTTTAACGTCAATTAATTGTCAGACTTAGTGACATCATAACTACTGTTTTTTTATTTTGATTCATTAATTTTTTTAAAAAGAAATTTAAACTAATTAATCAAATGCAATAATTGTAAAAATAATAATTGGAATTTTTTCATTTGTTTCTGGGATGATAATATTGATCGAATATTTATATGAAAATACATGTTGAGTTGTATATTAATTTTCCAATGTATCGATACAATTTATATCAAGTAACACAAGTTTCAGAGAAAATACAAAATTTTAGTTGTTTCACAAATACCACCTGGGTAATTGTCCTATGGGAATATTCTACTCCAATTACTATTTAAAAAAATTTATTCAAATAACCATTTAGTAAAATTTATAAAATACCATTATCAAATTATCCATTATTATTAATATATTTTTAAACCAATTCATTTGTAATTACTATTTCATTTTATTTTTAAAATTTTTTTTTCCAATAATTTAAATTAATATAAATTATATCTTTAATCAACTAATTTTTTATTTTTAAATTGACTTTTTTTAGATAATTTAAATATTTTATAAATAATAATAATAATTGTTAATAAATTTTCAGAGTAATTATTTTGACTTTGAAGAGGATTGTGGTGATTCAAGACCTGAATTAGCAGCAGGTACACCACTACTATTGGATCATGCTTTGACCCATCCACTAACTTGCTGTATACAGTAGTAAAAATCATTGACATATACATAAAAGAGACACATTAAAATTTCTCAAAGTGTCTCAATCGATCTGTCAGCGGTTTATTCGCGGGTGCGTACGTGCCAACTGTGCCAATCTTGCCTTCAAGACTCAACTGTAGAAATAATCTCTCCCTGTAAATTTTTATCTTTCTCTTCTCTCAATATTTTCTCATCAAATTTCATCTCTCTTATATAATTTCGTTATCTTTTTCTCTATATTTTTTTTTTATCTGTCTTACCTTTATTTCTCCTTTTCATCACATCCTTCAGCTTCACATCTTAGCTCTAGAACGTGCATTGACAACGAATACATCGACAAAAACGAGTCCTGAAAAAAATAAATCCAAAAAAAAAAAGTATTAAAAAAAACAGTAAAAAAACAAGATGATTTTCATAAATACACAAATAAAAAAAAAAGAAAAAAAAAATACATAAATAAATAAATAAATAAAAAATAAAATAAAACGTAAACGAAAGTAGAAAAAAATTGAGGACACGTCAGACAAGAAAAGCTTGAGTAAATCAAGTGTATGACATGTACCTCTCATGTATGTCGATAAAATAAAAAATGTTTAATATTAAAAATAAATTAAATAAATAATAATGTAGTTAAATTATAATTATAAAAATTTATAAATTATATATGGCCTATAATAAAAATAATAATTAATTAATTAATATTATATAATTGTCATTTGTTTTTATTAATATAATAAATATAAATTATTTGTAATAAGATAAAAATTTTAAAAAAATAAAAATATTTTACATTGTTAAATTAAAAGAATAAAACTACTCAATCATCTCAAGCTTACTTCATATTTTATGTTGATAATACTTTTATACAAAAAAAAAAAAAAAAAACATAAATAATGTAATATTGTACTAGGTACAACCCTCCAAATATTTTATTGATCATAAAAGAAAAAGAATAATAAAAATAAAAAAAAATATAAGAAATCTTCACGACAACAAAACGTGCCAAAGAAAAAAAAATAAAAATTAATAGAAAATAATAAAATAAAATATAACCCATGGGTTTGATTATAATAATTTTATCAAAGTTAATGCTGTAGATATTAATCTCAAAATAAATTGATGATAAAATTTTTTCTTTTTAAATATTAAAAAAATTAAAATGAATACTTAAATTATTTAAAAAAAAAAAAACAATTGTATCCAATTAATAAAATTAATATCATTGTGCCAAAGAAAATTAATAAATAAATAAATAAAAAAAACAAATGAAATAATTTACTAATTTGCTATGTCATCATATTTATAATTATAATTTTATTTTTAATGAATTTTAGTTGACTGTATTACCTACAAATTCATCAAGACATGTGCATATTTAGTTGCACATTTAGTTGCATACTGTATGTTTTTTTTTTTCTTTTTTATTGTCTTTCTCTCTTTTAATCCTTTCAATTTTATCATCAAACATGGTTCAGCATGATTGTACATTGTACAGCCGTAATTAACGGAAATTTGACAAATATTATTGCTGACTCATGAAATGTCCAAAATAATATTAATTAAGTAAATTAAAAATTCATATTAATAAATAATTATAAAATAATTAATTTAAAAAAAAGTTATTATGATTTTGTTTATGTATATCAAATAAATTTCAACATTTTAATGATCAAATAAAATATATTTAATTGGTTATTTTATTTTAATTGTAAAAGTAATTTTTTTATTTTTATTTATAAAATAAACATGTGTATATTTAATAATATCATAAATAATAATTTAAAAATATATTATGATTCGTTTAAAATAAAATTTGCCTGAAGGCATTGAATACATTGCTATTTAAATTATATTGGATAAAAACTTTTTAAATTTACTTTATTATTTTACTAAATTTTCATTTTTATTTTTTTTCATTAAAACATTTGAGTTTATAAAATATTTATTTTAATAAAAAAAAACTGATTTATCTTTTTGTTGTTTATTAATTTTTTAACTGTACAAATTTTTTAATTATTATAATTTATGTTCAAAAAAAAAAAAAGTAACATTTTAATATTAAAATTATATAAAAAGTTTTAATTATTATTAAATTACAAAAATATCTTGCATAAAATAATGATAAAAAAATATTAAATCATTAATCATAAATTACATTGTAAAGATATCACAATCATATTTAAATATTTGTCCAAAAAAATTATAATTTGTAGTTGATTTATATACCCAGATCGATGATCACTCATCCAAGAAAGTAATAAAAATAAATAAATAAATAAATAAATAAATAGATAATAATAATAAAAATAATTAATATATTATTGTTAATAATTATAATTATAATTATAATAAAAATAAATTAATAAAAAACAGAACTTTTAAAAATTATAAAAATATATTAAACTTAAATATGAATTTTATTTAAATTGTTAATTAATTTAGCATCGATTTGTTAAATGAAAATCGATGTAATGTGAAAAACCCTGCCTTTTCATCACTTGATTATAAGATTATTGATATTAATTATATTAATAATAAATTGATATAAATTATAAATAAATGAGTAAAAAAAAAAAAGCTATAATATTTGTTGTAAAATTAATTTTATTATTCTGCATTATTTTAAATTGAATTATTTATTTAAAATTCTTATAATAATAATTTAATCCATTAAATATTTTAAATTTATTTTGTGAATTTTTATATTTAATATTATAAATTTTTTATTTAAAATTATTGAATATGACATTTTTAATATATGAATATAGTTTATCAAATATTAATTTTCATAATTATATTATAAATAATATTCAGAATAAAATTTACATAGAAAATTTTAAGTTGACATAAAATATTCTCTTTATTTTTATCATTTATTTATAAATTTTTTTCTATATTTATAATCAGTAATTATTAGATTTTTAAAAATTAAATTTTATTGTGAAAAAAAAAATAAACAAATCTGAATTAAATTAAGATTCAAGTAAATTCTTCAGGGTGCTTTAACTAATTTTTCTTAAACTAAATAAATAAGCTTCTAATTTAATTATCAAAATTAATTAAAACAAAAAGTATTATAAATTAAACTATAAAAGTGTTAAAAAAGATTGTTTTAATTTAACAAAAACAATTGTTGAATTAAATAGCTTTCTAGATATATAAATATGAGTCGGTATGTTCTTTCATGTTGGATGCAATAATAGGTCAGTGGAGATCGATGAAATGACAATTTCAAGAGGTGTAAAAAAAAAAAAACATAGACATAAATATTTTATAGGTCTCTATCTAGTGAGAATTCCAAGAACACATTGATAATTCTCAAAAAAAAAACATAACAGTGTTTTACAGGCAGTGAGCTTATCAACTATCACAAAAATATCAACCGAAGTTAACAGTTTTTTTTTTGTACTTTCTACATCACTTGTAGTCAATTGAGTTTCATCACAAAGAAAATTTATAAACAAAAAGCTCTGTAGATGGTAGATACAACTCGAAAAAAAGCTTCATAATATTTTATTCAAAAAAAAAATCATCCCTTTTAACAAAAAATAAGTGATATTTATTTAAACAATAAAATTATCTATTTCAATAAAAATAAACAATTATTTATCATAAATTTTAATTATATTTTAAATTTATAAATAATAAAATTAATTAATTTTTTATCATTTAAATTTAAAAAAAAAATATATATAAAAATTTTGATGACAATATTGAAAGTATCTATATTGAATAATAATAGATTATTTCTGTATTCATAGAAAAAAAAATATATATATATATATATATTTTTAAAAAACATTTCAATTCCCAAGTGAAACATGAATAGACACATTCGACCGTAGCGACCACTTGGAGACACCATGCAAATTCAATTTTCGCGGATATACTCTTATCTTTATATAATAATAATTTTTTTATTTTTTTTTTTTATTGAACAACCCCTATATTGCAGCTAAATTCTATATATATCTAAGAGGACACCTTTGGGAGCATCGCTTATATCGAAGTCACTTTGAATATCGATATTCAACGACTTTTATTTATTTTATTTTTTTATTCATTCAAGAAGATGCGACATGACTGCATATCAAAAGTTTACATCTAACATATGAAATAAAAAAATAAATAAATATATTTGTGGTATATTATTATTATCATTCAACATATATACATAGATTGTAAAAAAAAAAAAAAAAAAACATCAGTAAGTATATAAAAGTCGAAAAATAAAATAAAAAAAAACGCGAGAAAAAGGCCTGCTTATTTTCGACCCTTGAAGATGATACTATCCTTTGCATAACGCGTAGAATACTTAAAATTCAATTTCACTATATATGTATATTTTTTTTTAACCCCTATTTTATTATTATTATTATTTTTTTTTTTTCCAATGGGGTATATATATTGGGCGGTGACGTTGAACGTTTCGCATAAAGTATTCGTGCCCGTCGATTGGAACCACCTAGAAGAAACTGAGTTACGATACTACGTGGTACCGTCACCCATCTCATTTTCCTTGTACATATATATAGATAAAAAAATAAATAAAAAAAAAAATAATAAATAAAAAAACCAACTGCATTCAATGACATACACAACTTTGGACAAGTGTCTCTTGAGATCAAAATGATCTCTAATACATTTAAACTCGCAACCGAGTTGATATTTTATTTTTTTTAACTTTTATTTTTCTTCTCATCTTACATTTGCTTTCTTTATTTATTATTTTATTTTTTTAGTTTTGTAATTCGATAGTTTAATTTTACGATAAGACACTAGAAGAATAATGAGAATGAATATATAAATTTATAAATTCAAGAATGTATATATATACTTATTGACGTATTGCGATATAAAAAAAAAAGAGTTGGATAAAATAAAATGTATATATATTTGACTTGTTTCATCAATGATTCAACAAAAAAAAACAAGATATATTGGGAATGTTTTACTTCGTTGAAGTTAAGTCTTTAGGGATCAATTTCGCGGGTGGAAACGACGATACTTTTTCCAACAAATAATCACTCGTCTTCACGATCAACGAGTCCTAGTTTATTTATTATTCAACTGTCAGTTGTGGGTAATGAACAGACGTTTTTATTAAATAATTATATTATTTTTATTTTTTTTTCTATTCAATTTATATGTAGTGTAGATACTTGATGATGAAAATGATCAATAAAAAATCTATAAAATAAATTATATATATTTTATTATTTAACTATTTTTGTTAAAAATTTATAATTTAATTATATTTTATATATAAATAGTAAAAAAATATATATAGATATATAATTTATTGTATTATTTATGAAGTAACTGGTGTTGATGTCAAATATTCGTTTACTTGATGGACATTTTGAGTGATGATATTGGCGCGTGCCATTCAGCCCTTTTACTTGAAGAATGTCATTTTGTTTTTATCAGTAACAAAAGTATTTTTTTTATTTTATTCTTTTGTACAAATTTATATTTTTTTTGGACATTCAAGTGAGTAAATGTTTTATATCTAATACAACTTCAATTTATTTAGAAAAAATAAAATAAAAAAACAAAAATAAAAATAATTTGTTTTTTGCACGAATAAAAACAATTCATGAAAATTAATTTTCTTTTTCTAATATTTTTTATGTCAAATAAAATTAATTATCATTGTTTTTCAACAAATTTATTTATTTTTATACAGAATATATGTGTGTATATGTAATTCTAATCTGTCATGTTTGTGATACAGTTAATTTTTCTGTCGGATTACTTTGAAGAATAGTTTTTTATTTTTATTATTTTTTGATTAAAATCCTTTTTGTTTTTTTACTGTTTGTTTGTATTCAATTTAAAAAAAAAAAAAAAAAAGGAAGAGACTAATTGAACATCATTCTGTTGATTATTATTATTCATAAAGACTGAAAAAATATGAAATTTTATATTTTATTTTTAATATAAAATTCGAGTAAAAATAATAATCTACCTTCTAAAAAATTCCATTAGTTATTTTTTTTTCAACTCACTGTAGATAATAGTTTAAAATTGACAATATATATATATATTTTTTTTTTCAACATATTGTGATGTTATATACAAGCTTTAAAAAGTTTATTAAAAAGCCAAGTGAAAAAGACACATGTAAAAATAAATAATTAAAAAAAAAAAATCAACAGTAAAACTGACATGTTAAATCCTTGTTTTTGAATAAATTTTTTAATTTGATAATATTTAATAAAATTTTTAATAAAGATATTATAAAACATTTTCAACTTTGAATTAATATTTAAAATAAAAAAATATTAAATATTATTAAATTTACAATTGATATATATATATCAAATATTTTTTAATTTTTTATTTCGTTGACAAGAGATTGTACATCACTCATGAGTATATGTCATTTACATTGGACAATTTTTTTCCCCAAGGAAAAGCAAACGGTGAGTTGGGGTAGAAATGGTTTTCCACCAATTTGCTGACAGTATACCGTTTCATATATAAATCTGCATATGCATATACACAAATAAATATACAAAAAAAAAAATTTCAGGTTCAAGTTAAACTAGCACGCTTATAAACCACGTGAAAGAGGTATTATTGCTAAATGTCGCATATTCTCATGGTTGCTTGTATAAATAATATGAAAACCACCATATACTGAGCGAGAATATTTAAGGGTTGTTTTTTTTTTTTTTATTCCATCACATATACCCTTTCTCAATTTCATATCACCCTCAAAAAAAAAAAAAAACAACAACAACCCAAAATTAGAGAGGAATGGAAAGTTGCTGGGATGCAAGTAGACATATACAAGTTCATATATCAAAATTAAAAAAAAAAAAAAATGAATGGGTTGATTATGTATAGCCTCAGAGAAACTGTAAATTCCTTAATAGACGTATAAAATATATAAATACATACATATACACATAAAGCCACATATCGTGAATTACTTTTTGTCCCTAAAAATTTTACATTTTACACTTATAAAAAATATAAAATTAAATTTTTTTTTCATAAAATTTTTTTATTAATTTATAAATTTAATTTTTTAATTTTTAAATTAAATATTTAAAATAAAAAATAAAAAATATCATTGATTATTGTGATGACACTATATGAATTTCTCATGTCCTTCTATTATATCAAGAATTTCATGAAATTTAATAACTCTGAATCTCAATTACTTTGAATGATTATTAAGATAAAGGGGATTGATTCATTTTTGTTAAAGTTAATCACTATGCCACATATATCTTGAATGACAAAATATACTAACTACAAAATACAAAATGATAAATAAAGAAAGATATATATATATAGAAAATTTATCCCTAATTTTGTTGAGATATATACGAATATAAACATTAATATAGAAACGTGCCAAGTAGTCGTGGCTTCTTCACATTTCCTCACTCAATATCTGTATGAGGGTGATGATGAGAGGTGAAGAGTAAAGAAAGTAGGGGTGAAAAGGGGGTTGAACTTTGCTGTGACTTCTAGTCATCCCCTTTTACAACTATATATATATATATACCATAGTTTCAGCTCAATTAATCTTGCACAGAATGCAATAACTGTCCAATCTGCCTGGTTGTGAGAGAACGCACCCGGGTCATTGAATGTCGTGCAAGACCTTAGTTGTTAATGTCACGCTATACAATATATTGTATTATATAATAGCTGTATACAGTGCACTTGTCCAGTAAAAAAAAAAAAAACATTTAAAATAAATAAAATTATTTTATAAAATATTTAAAAATTTTATAAAATACTTACTGTTTTTTTTTTTTTTTTTTTGAAACAATTTCTATTAAAATTAACTACTTGAAAAATCTCGTACCACTTGTTAAATTGTTTGGGAAATGGGAGACAGTATTATTGAAGATAGTAAATGAAAATAAATATAAAAAAAAAAAAAAAATAGGGTAATAAATTTTCTGTAGCGTGCTTCGTTTGTTCCAAGTATAATTCACAATAATCATATAATTTTTGTACACTGACTCTTTGGGGAGAAATAACATATTGAATTGTTAATGACTGGGCAGTTTGCCTAACAATTGTTACTTCTAAATTACTATTTATTATTTTAATCTAGTTAATTTTTTTTATTTTGAAAATTTCTTTACTAATTTTATGACAACACATGGTAATAAAATTTAAGGGTATTACGTATCATTTCACATGAAATTTATATATTTACAATTTTTAACTGACAAAAATAAATGATCAACATTCAGATAAATTATATTAATCATATATATATTTTTTTTTCATCTAAATAATAATCATAAAGAACAAAAAAAAAATAATAAAAATACATCAGTTCAATTAAACTAATGATAAAAAATTTTAAATAAAAAAGAAAAAAATTATATCAACATTTTTTTTGTTCTTTTTATATTAAAATAAAATTAAAATATAAAAAGTAAAATTAAATTTTTACAAAAAAAAAAAAAATGAGGTTTAATTCTTATTATAAAAAGTATTCATGAAATAAAAAAAAAAATAATAATAAAAATATATAAATATATTTCAAAATGCAAATTTTCGTGGGAGTTTAAATACGTTGCTTGGTAAATTTATGTGCATAGAAATTGCCCTCAAAGCTTGGTAAAAGAGGGAACAAACTCGAGGTAAAAGTATAAGTGGTACAAAAAAAAAAAAAAAAAAAAGAGAAAAAATAAAAAAAAAAAAATAAATAAAAAGAGGGTAAAATGAAAAATGAAAATAATAGAATGGAAAATTTTGTTGGATGTCAGACAAACTGATGGGTGTGGTAGATGATATTAAAAAGAAACTTTTAATATGCAATATACTTTTTTTTTTTTTTTTTTTTTTTTTTATAGAAATGGTAACAGCGTTTATTGTTAATAATAATGACAATAATATTCATAGTTGTAGGGAATAAAAGGTAAGGAAAAATAGGGGCTAATTACAATAATTACATAATAATCAATGATAAAACAATTTAAAAAAAAAAAAAAAAAGAAAACTTTCTTCTTTTTTTTTATAAGAAAAAAGTAAAAGCGAGATAATAATGCAAATGAAATTTACTTATTTGCTTAAAGATGACTGTAATATTATGTAGTTCAAGTTTTAATATTATTTTATAATTAGTAAAATTTAATTATCTCGCTTATAACATAGTTAAATTCATATATATATATATATTTTTTTTTAATTTATATTAATGTCACTTAATATTATTTTCATTTAGTCTTAAATTTATACACATAATAATTCATCTATGATGCAACTAGAATGATTTATGTTTTTCAAATAATATTTACATTTTTTTTTTTTCTATTTATCTTAATAATTTATAGTTTTTTTTAAATTTTTTAGATTTATTTGGTTAATTGAATTGTTTTTTTTTTTTAAGATATGCAATTATATTACAGCGTATTTGATTGTAATTAAAATTTAATAATTTAAAACCAAAAATAATAAGATATAATTGCACGTACATCTAATCTTTGGTTATCAACAAAAAAATAAATAAATAAAATAATTGAAATCACATTAATTTACAAATACACTGTTCACATTAGTTGTCTTTCATTAATTTTTTTTTTGTTTGTTTTTTCTCTCTTTTTAATTAAATTTAAATAATTTGATAAAATTTTTTTTTTTTTATATTTATTGAAGTATTGTTGTATTTGAATTTGTCAAACTAACTGGTTGAATTGTACCAATTGTTGATCTATGAGAATTTTGTGTTATTGTTGTTGCACTTAATTCAGCATGTTGAGTTTCACGATGTCTTCTTAAATCAACTTTACGTTGAAATGCTCTTCCACATAAATCACAAGCAAATGGTTTAAAACCAGTATGTTTTCTTGAATGAGTTATTAAATTACTACTTTGAGAAAATGCTTTACCACATACTTGACATTTGTGTGGTTTCTCACCTGAAACATAAAAATACATAAACAAAATTAATTTAAAAAAAAAAACAAAAAAAAATTAATTATATTATATTACAAGTAAAAAAATCAATAAATAGTCAGACAATCAAAAATTATCTTCAAGTAGAATATTTTTAATTTAGTCAGACAACATTATTGAAATAAATTTTAAAATTTCAAGTGAAATAATCAACCAATAGTCAGACATTTATAAAAAAAAAAAATTTTTTAAATTAATATAGATACATAAAAGTTGAGTAAAACATTTCAATATTAATCAGAAAAACAAATAAATTTATTTCAAGTGAAATAATCAATCAATAGTCAGACAATTCAAAAAATAAATTACATTATCAATCAAATGTAACTGACTGATGAATAAATTTTTAAAAATAAAAAAATCGATCAACATATATGATTAAATATATATATATTTTTTTTTTTTCATCTCAATTAAAATCCAAGCACGAAATGTATCGAGATTCAAGAAGAAACGTCAATTTAGTGGGGTCAGACAAAGTAGTATGCTTGGCACTCTATCGAATCCCAGCCAAAGTAACACCGGTAAAATATATCTTATGCCTTCAAGCAAAGATAAAAAAAAAAAAATAAAAAAATCAAATAAAATAAAAAAAGCTCAAGTGAGTCTGAAGAAAATAGTAAAGGGCAAAAACCAGGATGGTTGTACAGTACATATATATCGTGAATGCAGGGCACGCCCGGTCAAGATTTTTCTCCCAAGCGAGAATCTCAGCCATGCCCAGGCAACTCTCTAGTACTGCCTGTTCATTTTTACTTTTTATTTTTTTTTTATTTTTTATTTTTCACCACTATTTTACTTCTTTCAATTCCTACCCTTCTGAGCTTTATTCTCTGACTATCTTTTTTCAACCCATTCAATGACTCATATCATCTTCTTTCTTGTATTTTTTATCTCGTGAAAATTCACGTAGCAAAAAAAAAAAATGATCATACCAACAGCAAAATGTGGCGGATCGTGATGATAAAAAGAGGAGAAAATGAGATAGATTATAATACAGAGAGAGAGAGAGAGGGGAGGAGAGGGGGAGGGGAGAAATATAACGCCGACGCTATTTTGTCTCATCTTGGTCACGAGACGTTCTGATTGGTGGCCAGGGGCGGCTCCAAACCCCCAATGTTACCATGACGACAACGGATGTAGCACCCCGGGACTCTTTACCCGGGAAAGAGGACCAAGAACCACATATACACACATATGAATAATCATACATACATTCATGAGTATTACTTGTGCTTTAAACACAGGTGAGGAAATGAGACAGAATGAAAAGTAACAACCAGTCACTGTTAATGGACTTTTTTTCTATTTTTTTAACTCTCCAACAGACTAGTACATCATTCTTTTTTTTTTTTTTATTGTTGAGCTTTTTTTTTCTGTTTATTTTATTTTTAATTTGTTGGTTATTTAATTGTCCAAAATGCACACGCATTTATACACGCATGCATTTAAATACTAACGATTGCATTGAATACCATCTGCATATAAAAGCATCAACAATTTGTAAATCGAAACCTTCAATCTCATATACCAATTATCTATCAATCCTGAATTCATTGGATTTTATTTTTTTATTTGTTAAAACAGTTTATAAATTTTTGGTTTTAGAATGTAACTAATTTTCATTTTTTTTTTTTTTTTTTTTTAACATTGGTTGAGAAGAGTATTATTGAAATAAGAAAAATATAAATATATGTATGAGATTTTAGCGAGTTTTTTAGATAAAAAAAAAAAAAATTCGGTAAGAAAAAAAGAGAGAAAAAGGGCTCTTAAGGATTTACGGGGTCGTAAAAATCAAGAACCGTCCGAAGCTCACACCGAGGTTGCTCTATCGTCTTTATTTCCTGGAAGCTCTGCACATATACTAGAAAAACCATTTGTTTTTCTGCTTTTTTTTTTTTTATTTATATTTCATTTACTCTGAGTTTTTTTTATTTTTTTACAATGTGTATATAATTTTTTTTTTTCAATAAACTTTTATTGAATTTTGTGTTTTCTTTTGAATGATTTTTTTTAATATTTTTTTTTGCTTTAAAGTTATAAAATAAATAGTGCACTCTGAATACACAAAAGAAAATGGCTGCTTTTTTACTTGAATAATATTTAAAAAAAATATTTTCTATTTATTTTATTAAAATTTTTATATTTTATTTTAAAAATTTAAAAATTGTAAAATTGAAAATTTTTAATATTATTTATTTTAATTTTTTAAATATATTTATTTTCAATTGATGTTGAGAAACACTGAGAGTCTTAAGACGCCATTACAACCGTGTATTCACAACCACCAACGCCACCGCCCCTAAAACTATATTAAACTCCAAGAAATCTTCTTTCCCTTCTACCAAAATAAAATTTAACATAATATATATATATGTATACATATTACACCCTTTGTGTCCCTCCCAATTTTCCAAAGTTTCATCGTTTTTTGAATAGATACTCACTATCAAAACTTTAGCAATCACTCTTTTTTCTTTTTCTTTTTTTTTACTCTCTTAACAATTCACTGTATTATAAAGAAAAAAAAATAACCTCATTTCAAGTATAATGCGTTTATGAAGATGAAAAATTTTGTCATAAAGAAAAATAATAAAAAAAAATGAGACAAGAAAATAAAAAAGTTCAAGTACAAATAAAATATAAAAAAAAATGAAAAATAACTTGTATCTAATGGATTTTGTATTACAAATAAAAAAAAAAAAAAAATGATAAATAAAGTTAAAGATTTATTTTTTAAAAATTAATTTAAAATATAATTAAATATTTTTTTGTGATTAATTAATTTATCAAAATTGATAAAATTAAAAATAAAATCTTTCACTCGCATTAAAATTATTAATAAATTATAATCAAAACATGAAAATAAAAGAGATAAAAATTTTGAAATAAATAAATATTTTAAATTTATATAAATAAAATATAAGGGTATATATATAGTAAATAAAAAAAAATCTATTTACAAAATTATATGTAAAGGTGGGGCTAAAAAGATCTGCGTCAACGAAAGCGCGGAGATATAAAACTATACAACAGAGAATTCTTGCAAAAGCATTGATTTCTATACTCGTCTTTTGCATCGACCAAAATTTCTATTTCACAAGTATATACATATAAGCTTTGTGTGTGTTCTCCAATCAAAATTCACGTTTACAGTTAAGCTCAAATTCAAGCACAATATATAAACCAAGTGGGAGAATGAAAATAAGGGATGATATAGAGATCATAAAAATTCTTGTGTAAAAACAGTATATATACAGTCTAAGAAGAAAAATAAAAAAAAAAAAAAAAAAAAAAAAAAAAAAAAAAAAAAAAAAAAAAAAAAAAAAAAAAAAAAAAAAAAAAAAAAAAAAAAACCACATCTCATATTTCACATTGAGGACAGCTTGGATTTTCCTTCATCTTTTCCTCAGCACAACCTGGGATTACCCCAGTTGGATATCAATCGGATCGAACTTGCCTCAAGTGTATACTGTACACTTGGGAAAAAAAAAGAAAAAAAAAAGAAAAGTCTATATTCATTTTATATAAAACAAAAAAATAATAATAAATATATAGTTAAAAAATTTAACAGAAAAATATTATTAATTAATATTTTTTATAAAATTTTTTTTTATCAATATAATATATTGATAATTATTTATTTTGATATATATATTTTGTTATATAAAAATAAAATAAATGGTCATCAGGTGACACATTTGAGGGTGTAAATCGATGACATCAATGAGTCAATTCCCAAATGACAAAAAAGGTGTGGAACATACGATTCAAGTGATATAAAAAATAACATTTGTACAAATGAAAAATAAAAATCATATATGACATATTGACAATTTTATTTGTTGTTGAAAAATTTAAACATATTCAAATATATATATTTCAAATAACTAAATGTAAAAGAAAAAAAAAGAGTTACAGGTCAAACAATTTAAAAATTTTACCTTGGGATTTGATGTATATACACAATCATGTAAAATTTAATATCCCAAAGGCAATGAATTGTCAAGTCACCAAGTAAAACTGTAACTGTGATACAGATATATATTATATTTTCAATAAATGAATTTTCCAAAAAAAAATAAATAAATAAATAAAATAAAAGATTTATAAATTTAATTACATAATAAACAATAAAATAAAATTAGTCAATTTTTTTTTGTTTTTTCTTTTATATATCTTGAAGATAAAACAATCAAAAAAAAAATAATATTAATATTAATTTATAAAGAAAAGAATATAAAAAAAAAAAAAAAAAAAAAACTATAACAAGCCTTATGGTTGAGTAAAATACAATAAAAAAGAAATATGATATGAAGTTAAGTCTCTTATCTCTTTAGTGCTTTTTATTGAGGGAGTTGTTGTAATCCTGTCTGTTCAATAATCATTTTGATATAAATTGCTATTAAATTATTACACCACCGATTACATTAACAATCGTGACAAATCCGATCAAAAAAATTTCTATTTTATCTTTTATTATTATCAATTTATAATTTAATAAAATAATAATAATAATATATTTATATTTTGGTTTTGGTTTTGTTTGTGGTTATATAAATATATAAATTAACATTTAAGATTTTCAAACCATGTCACAAAGTTTAAACAACTCAAAATGGATGCTGTGGTATTAGGGAATAACATAATATACTTTTCACCCTGAAAACCAAGTCAAATGAAAACCTCTAATAGTACCCTTGTTGAAAACCTTAAACATCCTCAAAAACACAAGTGAACACAGTACTTTTACTTCATTGACTTATAATATAAACCACTTTTATAAATATACTTTTCTCATCTGTTTTACTAAATAAATTATTCATCATAATAAAAATATTTTCTACAAAGTACAACAAAAAATTCAACTAAAACTTAACAACAAAAAATATATACATAAATTTTTTTTTTTTTTTAAATTATAAATACTTTCTGAATAGATAAAAAAATGTATGACAGACAAGATAATTGCATGTTTAGATTAATACTATTGCGGTCTTTTGTATTATCAATAAAAATAAATAAAAAAAATATTAAATAAATATAAAAAGTAATAGCTAATGGTTAAAAGTATGTGTGAAGTTTAAGTGGCAATTTTCGAGCAGGTTGTGTTTATTAAAATAACAATTGGGGGATGAATTGAAATAAAAATAGTATAGTCAAGTTTTGATTGTCAAGCTGTTTGATATATAAAAAAATAAAAGTTATATATTTTCAATTTTATATTGTATATCTTTTTTTTTTTTTTTTTTTTATATATAAAAAGGACACTTGTCATCGAATTCGTCGTCGAAATAAACAAATTATTAATATAATAATTATAAAGTTGAAAAAAAATTTCTTAAAAATTTATTTATAAAGAAAATTAAAAATAATTAAAACATTTAATTATAAAGTCACAAAAAGATTGAAAAAAAATTTTTATTTATTAAACTAAATATATTTATCAACTAAATTTAGTTGAAAATAAATGAACATATGACAATATTGTATAAATGTTTATACAAGACCAACAATAATAATAAACCAACATTCAATATGATTTTAAGGGTGCAAAAGATTACATTCATCTTGTTTACATTTATATATACTGTTACAGAAATAAATATATATTCAAGGATTATATACATATACACTTGTCGATATGTCACCATCACAATAATCACCATTTGGTTAAAATTATTTTTACTTTAAATGTACATTCAAAAAAAAAAATAAAATAAAATAAACCCCCCAAAAAAAGAAAAAAAAAAACATCATTGCATTTTGACAAGTTAAATACAGGGCTTTATAAAATTTAGGGTTTGAAATTATGATTTCTTTTCAACATGATAAACCAGCTAATCAAATAAAAACAAAAAAAAAAAAATCTTATATCTACCTTTTTTCTTTTTCAATTTATACTTTGATTAATCAAAAAAAAAATTAATTATTTAATTCAAATTAATGCAAGTATATGATGAAAAAAAATTATGAAAAATTATATTAACAAAAATAAAAATAATAAATTGATAATTCAATCCTATATTTACAAATTTACTTTATCAATTAATTTTATTTTTAATTTTATTAATCAATTTAAAAAAAAATATATAAATTCAACTTTTTTTTTTTTTTTCAACAAACTTTTATAAAGATATATAAAAAATTTTTTTCATTAATTTTTATAATGAATAAATGGATTAAAAAAAAACAAAAAAAAATTTATGTAAAGCAAGATAAAATTTCTAGCTCATATAGCTAATAATGATTTTTATACGTAACGCCACACGATGTTCCCGAGGGAATCTTATTTTGCCACACCCTCATTGCACATGGCCCCCTTTGACAATAGGGTAATAGTAAGTACAGTAGTATAACGATGTGATCAAGACAAAAATAAAAATATAAAATCAACTGTCATTCTTATATATAAGTATGATTATCATTAAAAAAAATCGAATCACTTGGGACAATTGAGATCGCGGCCTCATCACGAATCACGTATATAAAATACAACCAATAAGTAATTTTAATTTTTCAATTTTTTTTATATATATTAACACGTGATATATGAAATTTAACATCAACCTTTGTTGACAAAGAAAAAAAAGAATCAAAATCTAGCTAAAACGAAAAAAAAAAAAAAAAACAATAATCAAGTCAGATTGAAAAATCTAATAAAATGACTAATTATATTTTTTAATTTAATTAATTAAATTTATTTGATTAAAAAAAGATATAAAAAAATATTTTAAATTAATTAAATATTAATTATAAAAAAAATTCTAATAATAAAAAAAAAAAAATAATCCGAGACTTGTCAACATAAAAACCAAGAAATAAATGAAGATAATAATTTTGGGAAAAAAAAAAAATAAAGCTCAATATAAATATTTGATATTTCTCATCTACTTTTGAATAATGAATTAAATGTTGGCCCAGCATGAATACAAGTCCCATAGGTTGTTAACAAACCAAGTGACCATCAGTTTTACTTTGTACATACTTTGCCATATTTTTTGATGTTGTCTTTTTTTTTTTTTTTTTTTTTTTTGTATTTTAGCTGATCATGAAAATAGACATAAAGACAAAGATGAAAACCGAATGATTCAGAGGGTTGTAGTGAAGGTAAAATGGAAAATGGGTAAAGGACAAGGTGATAATTTGATAAGACATTGGGAGGGGTTACCATGGTTACAATACAATACCCAGAGACCTTTAACATAGATGATGAGAAAAACACCCTCTTCCACGCCTCTCTAATGCTACCATCAAACCCTCACTAAATATATCCTTTTTTTTTTCGACTATACCTATTCTATCATATACTAATATCTACAAATTTTTTTTTTTTTATCATAAAATCACTCAATCAATCTTCAAAAACATAAAATTGTCATGCATTTTTTTTTTTTATAAACACAAAAAAAAAACAAAATAAAAATTCAATGAAGAATTAAAAAAAAAGCTCTTAATATTTCAATTTTATATAAAAAAAAAAAAAAAAAATCAAAGATAAAAACAATAAATAGATAATTTGACATCAGTGACAGTGGATAATACTTAAATACATTAATTTTTGTCTTTCATAAATGATAAATAAAAAAATATAAAAACAAGTGGAATCAAAATTTGCTCATATATATCCAAGTATAATCTTGGTATCCATAAGGGAATTGAAGCAAAAGCACGTTCCCACGAGTGATAATTCGCTGGCAGTAAAAATCTATTTGAAGATTGGTGTTGTGCATTTGGAAATTTTACGATATAAAAGGGAAGAAATAAGATATATTTGCAGTCAAGAGTCAGTCATTGACCAACTATATACAAGTACACATAGACATATGTATATATATATATTTTTATACATAAATGTTTATTATATATACATATCGTGATATTAAATTGGAAAAGATGAGCAGGGTTTTGAAAAAAAAAAAAAAAAAGAAATTAAGGGGAACCAAGAGAAGAGTAGCTGGTGCTTTGAAATAAAATAAAAAAAAAAAAAAGGGCATTACGATTATTACCGGGCGTGTGCCAAGTATCTCCCTTATATCTTCCTCCCCATTTTGCCGCGATTTATTTGAACACCCCAATAAAACCCCAACAATACACCACATGTGTGTGTGCTAAAATAGAAATGAATTTTTGTTGTGCACTGACTTGGTCCAGACGGTACTTTGAATTATTTAATATTTTAATGTAGGAAAATTCAAGCTGTCTGTTAATTGATATCATATTTTGTATAAAGTCAAAAGTTTATATATATAAAATAGATATAATTTTTATAATATATATATATATAACTCACCTGTATGAATATAAGTATGTTTTTTCATGTCACTTTTTTGATGAAAACGTTTACCACAAAATTGACATGGATAAGGTCTTGTATCAGAATGAATAAGTAAATGTGTACTTAATGTACTTGAACGTTTAAATGCTTTACCACATTGTTTACATTCAAATACTTTTTCAGCTGAATGTACAGCACGATGTTGTGTTAAACTAATTTCATGACCAAATGTTTTATTACATAATTCACATGCAAATGGACGTTTACCATTGTGTGATCTTCTTGCATGAACCTGAAAAAAAAAAACAGAAATTAATAAATTAGATATGTATGAAAATAAAAAATAATAATAAAATAAAATAAAAACTTACTTCAAGACCATGTGGTGTACTAAACATTTTGTCACATTTAACACAACTATAAACATCACCAAGTGGATGAGGATGATGAAGACCATGTGTTGTATGTGGTGAATGAATACCAGAATGAGCTGAATGAACACTACGAAGAAGTGGATGTAAATGTGGTGGTAATAAATGATGTGGTAATAAATGTGGATGTAAATATGATAATGGATGATGTGGATGAGGTGGTAATAATCCACTTTGAAGATGTAACGGTGGATAAAGTCCAATATTTGATGTTGTATTTTGTTGATGTATTTGATTTTGTTGTGTTAATGATATTGTTGTAGTTGTTGTTGATGATGTTGTTGCTGTTGTTGTTGTTGATATTGTATCTGATGATAATAATGATGATGATGATGATGTTGATAATGGTGATATATTTCTTTGTGATGATGGTGGATCTGGTCTTAATAATGCTGATACACTAAAACTATCAATTGATTTTTTTTTTTGTTTTTGTACTGATGTTAATAATTCAACACGTGTTAATAATGGCGATGGTGTTGAATTTGATCTTCTTGATGGACTTGACATATTTGTATCAATTTCATCATCATCACCAACTTCTTCAACATCAACATCAATTTCTTCATCTTCTTCATCATCATCTTCAATTTCAACATCAATATCATTATCACGTATTATTTGTTGTGGTGATGATGGACCAATTGATTGTGATGGTGATGGACTTCTTGTTGGTGGTGAACCAACTAATCTACCAACTCCAAATGATAATCTTTCTAAATTTTTATAAATAAATATTTTATTATTAAATTTATATAATATATTTTATTTAAAAAAAAAAAAAAAAAAATTACAACACATTTTATTTTGATAAATAAAAATAAGATTTGAGTCACGTACAGTTGAATATTTTTTCTGAGGGTTAAAAGTAAAATAAAAAAAAAAACAAAGATACGTCTTGGTCTAACGAGTTCTTTGGCTCGACAAGTTAAAACGCAAAAAAAAAAATCATAGAAAATAAATTCAACAACATTGAATGCAATGTCGAATGATTTTTTTTTTTTGAAGAAAGAAGTAAAAAAGAAGAAAAAAAAAATTAGGGAAAAAGATTCTAGTGAGTCTTGATTATTGCAAAATAAAAAAGAAAAAATAAAAGATATATAAGAGTGAGTTGAAAATCGATTGAATAGTAGTCGATAAACGTGATGGGGAAAATATAAAGAAGACTTTGGAAATGAAAAAAAAAAATAAAAATAAAAATAAAAAAAGGAATGTGAATATATATATATGAATGATTTTTGGTTGGCACATGACTATATGTAATATTTTTTAATCCGTGTAGATGACATACAGGCACGTGCCATCACAGTATATTATAATATTTCAGAATATAATCATATTTAAAATCAACCGGCTGCACAACCCCAATATAATTTTTCATATACAACTATCATTGACTAATAATTTATAAGGGTGATATATATATGCACTTGATTTTCAATCAAATTATAATAACTGGTAAAATCTTTTTGTCTAATTTTATATATTGATATAAATTATATACAAAATAAAAAAAAAAACTAAATCATAAAATTAATCTTTAAATATCATTAATCAAAAATATATTATAATAAATTTTTGTATTTTAATAAAAAATAAATAAAAATTAAAATGTTTTGTTCTTTTTTTTTTTTTTATTTTAATAATTAATTTGATTTTTATTTTTATTACTTTTTATTTTTTTGTCACCAAGTAAACACATGATGATGATGATGATTATGATGATGCGTTCTGGGAATGAGTATGTCAACAAAAAATAAAATAAAGTGCAATAAGTAAACGCATGTTGCAAATGACTGTTGGAGGAAATGCAACTGGGATTCAAAAAAAAAAAAAAAAACAACTATCTTACGCAAATGTTACAAGTCTGGAATGTGATAAAAACTTAACTCCCGGTTATTTAAAAAAAAGAAAAGGGCGTTTAAGAAATACTCATTACAAACAGATGTTACATGATATAATAAAAATAAAACAATATGTATTAATTTTTTTCAATTTAAAATTGCGTGTACATTACAAGTCCGGGTATAAATTTAAAATTACATAATTATTATATTTATAAATTAAAAAAAAAATAATATATATACATAAAAAAATAAAAAATGTATATTTTTGTATTGTTATTTTTTGATAAATATAAAATAAATTTAATGAAGTATATTACCGATACCAATAGGATATCCTCAATAATATATATATGAATATAATAATCAAGACAAGCCGCATCATTATCATCATCAACTTGTAGATTAATAAAGCAAAAAAAAATAATAAATTAAAAACTAAAAGACGCAACAATTAGATCGAGTTAACAAACAATTTTAATACTATGTCGTCTGTCATTCATTTAAGATATTAGCCATCTTGCTCATTTACCCGTTCCCCATTTTATAAATTACAAAAAAAAAATAAATAAATAAATAAAAATATACTTATGTATAAAATTATTCTTAAACTTTGTTGATGAGACAAACTCACACTGAATGAATGAAAAAATGAATGAAAAAAAAAAAAAATTGTCATTCATCAGTTGTCTTCATTAATCAACAAAGACAATTTATTTACTTTAATTTATATTATCAAAAAAAAACCTTGATAAACAAAATAAATTTTATAATTTAAAAATTAAAACAAAAAAAAAAAATATATAAATTACATGTTTTTATTTTATTGAGATTTTAGATATTGAGATTTGTTGTCATATAATTATTATTATTTAAAATATAAAAATTGGTCAATTAAAAATGATAGAAAAAAAAAAAATAATAATTTAAAATTTATTAAATGGTTTATAGTCACGTGCTATATTATAAGTTGTGTTTAGTATATGTGGGTGAATTTTTTTTTTTTACATGACAGCTAATTCATGGTAGGTATATAGGATTGTCAAGATCCGCCGCTACAAATGGCGCTGACAATATTAGTACAAAGATACCGACCAAACTAAAACCATGTATATTGCGTCTATAATTTTTAACAATTGGAATGATTCAATGATGGTCGAACAACATATATATACTGTTGAGATAATCATATAAATAAATGACAAAATTGAAAGACAACTAAAATTATACGAGGAAGTAAATAAATGCATATCAAAAAGAAAAAGACAGACAAATGTTTTGAGTTAGACAATTAATATACAAAGAAAAAAAATTAAATAACTCGTGCTGTCTTTAACAACAACAACAATAATAATAATCATTATTATCATTGTAATTTAAAAAAATTAAATTAAATTCAACTGATGGTCATCATCCGGGTCCATATCTCAAGAAAATTAAAAAAAATATAATTTATCAACACATAAAAAACTGATTTAAAAAATATAAATATTTATAAATTAATTATTAAAAATTATATATTTTTTTTTAAATTATTTTGTGTTGTAATTTAAAAATAAAATTAAATAAATAATTTTAAAATAATAAAAAATACCTGTATGATTTTTTTCAGACTGTGGAATCTTCATGAGATTTGAATTTTCAGTAAATGGTGCCCAAAGTCTTGGAAACATCAATCTGACATTAAATTTCTCTGTAATTAAATTAATTAAATTTTAAGATATACAATATTCATGATGAATTTATAAATAAATATACAAATATTTTATTTTTTTTTTTTGTTTACCCAATCTCTTGGGAAAAAAAAAATAAAAAAATAAAAAGAATGTCTCAAATATATACAGTAGCCACATGAAAAATTTTGTATTCCTTGTTCGTCTAAATGATCAACCCCTCAACAAGGGTGTCTTTATTATAAGAACAGTATAAAGATATATATTTTTCAAGAACAAATGATCTTACTATTTATCACGTCATCGCCTAACACTTTAGTAAAAAAAAAAAAAAAAAAAAAATTTAAATAAATAACAAATCACTAAAACCCTAAATATATTAATTAACAACTTAAAATCCTTCAATTTGACTTACATTGATAAAAATTAATTAAAAAATATCAGTAAAATTTAAATAAACATAAATTAATCTAAAAATTATTTAAGTTAAAAATTAAAAGAAATAAATAATATTTTTAAAATAAATAAAAAAATTTCTATATATATACATATATACTTAATCCAGGTAATATAAATATATATTTTTAATATAAAAAAAAAAAAAAATATCAAGGTTTAATCCATTGATAGGCAATGGTCCCGGTGTCATTCGTATACAGATTAGACATCAACAACACCGCAAAGTTATCTTTAACGTCCTGGATTATCGAGAATAAATCATAAAATTTTCTCCAATACATAACACCTATATTTTTATACATATACATATATATATATAATATTTTTTTCTGTGTATATACTTAAATATATTTTAAATCAAACGTATATTGTAGATAAGAATTTGTTGCATTAACAAAAAAAAAAAAAAGAAACATTTACACACAAAAGTATGATATAAATTAAATATATATACATGCTTTTATGAAAAACTAATACATCAATTTATTTTATTTATTATTCGTTTTATTTTTTTATATATGATATCTTTCGGACAGTTTTTCTTTACACAAGGTGTTTATGTGTATATATGTATAAAAATATATATCTGATATGCACGAGGATTACCTTTCCTATCTGTGAGTTGTAAATCTATATAAATCGTAAATCCATCGTGATTTTTATATGCACATATGATATTGTTGTACATCAAAAGTAAAATAATCATAAAAATAATTCAAACAATTTATAAAAATTATTTTCTATTAAATTTATTTTTAAATTATTTTTTTTTATTTATAACAAAATCAATTGTTTAAAATAAATTATGATTATTTTAGTGTAAATAAAATATTAAAAATCAAAAATCACGAACAAAAAAATTGATAAGATATTTATCACTTGAGTGGTTAAATTATAAAAAGATAATAAATAAAAAAAAAATATATATAAAAATAGAATATTACATTATGAATCATTTGTTGATATATAATATAAAAAAAATATATATAGGATATATTTTAAATTAATTATTTTTTTTAAAAATTTTTTATGTAAATTTATAAAATAATTGATACTGTAATTTACCTAAATTTATGATTAGACAATTTATATTTATATTCATGTGTGTGTGTGTGTGCTTATTACGACTATATGATTGAATTAGTTCAGTCAGACATACAGGCATTATCTATTGGTAGGCATTATACTGAAATTGATATTAGTTTGTGGTAATACGAATGAGCTTACATACATGCAATACAATACAGGTGAATATATATATATCATTTAAACTAAACCCTCTTAAATGTATCTAATGCATATTCCTTTCACCTGTTGAATATTGCTTACGCATATCAAACAAAACTATAATATTTCCATTTATTCAAAATTTAAAATTCATAAATTGAATTATTAAATTACAAAAATATCAAATAATTATTTATAAAAGCTTGTTATGTGTAAGCTTATTTTTAAGCTTAATTTTTAAATTATTTAACAAAAAAGAATTTTTTAATTTGTTAATAAAATTTTAATAATAAAAAACATATAATTATATTATGACATTTTTATTTTTATAATAAAATTAAAAAAAAAAAAAACAACTTTTTTTTCAATTAAATTGAAAGCTTGATATCGATGAAAAAGTGAGTTGAATTATAGAGAACAGTAAATCAATGAAACAAGGGATGCAATGGGCTATGCAATTGTAGAATAGTGCAAGAGATAATAGCTAAATAATTGCTTGTTCTGATAACAGTATATAACATGTGTTTCCGTCGCATTGAAAAATATAAAAAAATAAAAATAAAAATAAAAATAAAAGCTCAATAAAAAATATAGATATTAATACATATTAAAACTCACCAATTTCAGATGGATTTCTTTGATGTTCATGATGTTCATTATTATTATTATTATTATTATTATTATTATTATTATTATTATTTGTTTCTGGTAATATATTTTGTTGATGTAAATGATTTGATGATGATTGTTTTGGTTTAACAACACGAAATGCTGATGCTTCAGCAACACCTCTACGTGAAAAATCAAGTGGACCCACAACAGCAGGTGAATGTTGTTGCTGAATTTCCATCATTGTTTAAAATTAATTTTATAAATTAAATTTAAATATTTTTTTTTTAAAATATCACTATATTAATAAATAAATAAATCACAATTTACAAAACACAAATTATTAATTTTTTTAACAAACAAAAATATATAAAAATAAAAATAAATTATCACTTGAAATCACTTATTAATTTCAACACGTATTTAACAGTTATTAATAAAAAATAATAATAATAAACACTTAAATATTATTTAAATGTCAAAAAAATTAATAATAATAAATCACTTAATAACATAAAATTATTTATATCTATAAATTTTTTTTTTTTCAAATAAATGACAAAATAAATTATTTCAAGATACGTTGATAACGGATGGATCTCAACAGTCGACTGTTTAACAGATCTGATAGTGGCCTCACGCAAGAGAAATCTGTTTTTTTTTTTTTTTTTTTTTTTTTTTTTTTTGATATATATATATTTTATTTTTCTTTATTTTTCTCCCACTACTATTATTGAAATGGTTTTTGGTGTTGACGGACACAAAAGTCGAATGGGTTAGATAGTACTAAACTGGATGAAAAAGAATGAGATAGTCTGATAATGTACCAGGGATTTTCATTATAAGACACACCCACAATTTACTGATTCGCCACGCCTACATCAACCCCCATTTTCCCCCTTACATACAATGTTTTACCATTTGTAATGTATATATATATATATATATATGTGGTTGGTTTTGTCTTTCTCGTTTATATATAATTTTAACTCTGTTTATCTTGCTGTGATCGAAGCGTGCGCAATAAAACAGTGATGTTACAAATGTATTTAATATAAAAAAGGGGGTTGTTTTAGGAGAGTTGAATTTTTATAAAATATATAGAGTAAAAATTTAAAAAAAAAAAAAAACATTCAAGTTTAAAACTAAACTATATCATGAGAGTTGTAAGCTCATGATATATATAATTTTCAAAAAATCATTGTCATTCTTTAATGTTGAAAGCTCAACTAAACGCATGCGTTGAATTAAAAATTAATTTTTGATTCATTTTTAGAAAAAAAAAATAAAAATATTATTCAACGATTAAAATCAATTATATTATATTTAAATTAAAAATTTATATAAATTAATTTAAAAAAAAAAGCTCAAAATAAATACGAATTTGTATTTCAAATAAATATCAACCTCATGATCAAATTAATAAATAAAAATAATTTTTATATTAATATTTAATTTGTCACTTTGTATATATATATATATAATTCAAATTGATTGACATCAATTTATTAAATGAATCAGCAATATATTTGTTATGATTTTGCGACATCATATTTATATATCTTTAAGTACATTTTTAAGTCCAACTGATTTAAAATATAATCTGATTTTTATTATTATATTATTAATATATAATAATATTATCAAAATATTTGTAATTAAAAATATATTATGAAAATATGAAAAACTTCTAGAATAAATATAAATAAATAAATAACAAAATAAATTTTTTATTTTAAATTAAATATTATTAATATTCATTTAAAAAATTATCAACGGCGCCACTGATTCAATAATATAAAATTAACCCTCATTTTTTTCCCTATTACTATAATACTCCTCATCATAAACCATAGATATATATATATTTATCCTCTTATTATTTGACGCCAACAAAGTGTGACTCACACTTTCAATCGAGCCAACAACTTATTAGTGATTGTCTTTATTACCAATTGAATGTCACACGGGGTTATGTGGGCAACTTACTAGACCCTTCCCTAAAATACACACATATAAAAAAAAATTAAAAAAATAATAAAAAAATTATAACCAATAAAAAAAAAATTAAGTAAAAACAAACGTTATAATTTTTATTTTGTTTGTTTAAATTTTGTTTTTTTTTTTTTTTTGTAATTTTTTATTTCTTTTTCAATTAAAAAAAAACTACACACCATATGGAAATATATTCGGGTCAATGAATTGCTACTTTTTAAAAACAATAATAATAAATTTTATATAACTTCAATAAATATAAAAAAAAATATTATTTTTCTATTTTTTTTTTTCTAACATTGCAATATATAGATTAATATAAGTGTCAATATAAAATATAAATCATTATTATATTTTTATAAATAAAAAATTTAAATTTACATTATTAATTATGATTTATATATTATAAATATTAATAAATATATAACCTTGAACTTGAATAAAATAATTTAATATAATCTAATCGTATAATGTGTCATTTTATATGATTTCGGGTTCAAATCGATCGATCAAAATATAAAATTTATCAATATCGGAAATTCACGTATCTATAAAGATAACTGGATATTTATTTATTTTCATATTTTCTATTGATCAATATTATTTATTATTTTCATAAATTTTATTTTTCTATAAATATAAAAAAAAAAATCATTTTTTAAAAAATAAATAAATAAAAACATTTATATTATTATATATAAAATAAAATTTACAAAATTTAGTAAAAATTAATTTATTTTTTATATATTATATTAAATGTATGAGAGTAAACATATGGTATTATAGTGGTAATTTTAAGGGTGAGAATTAGTAAAAGACAAACGAGCGTGACCAACCCTGGCACGCTTTTACGCATTACATATGAAAATAAAATAAAATATGTCCATCTATATATATATATATATATATATGTATGCCTACAAAAAAAAAAAAAAAAAAAAAAATGCGTACAGTAGTATATATATAAAATTTTCAAACACATATTTGAAGATTTCATTGTAAATTTATATGTTGACTGCAGTCAGCACAGTAGTAGTATTACAGTACAAAATAAAAAAAAAAATATACATATATATATCATTTGATATACCCTATACATTCACAATTCCCTTTCTCATTTCATTCACCCCTTTATTCACTCTATCACCTTGCCAAAACCATCACCCTTCACTTTGCCACTTTGTTCCCTGTGGACTGATATTTAGGGCCGATATTCATTAGCAATCGTTTCAAAATGATATTCATATACATTGAAGGGATGATGAGTTGTGCAAGTGAGCTTTTCTCATTTTTACACCAAAAAAAAAAAAAAATAATCTATCAATAATAATAAATCCTATATCTATATGTATTTATTTATTTTCTATACAAAAAAAAAAAAATTAATAAATAATAAACAAACTATAAATGACATATTGTACAGTTGAATAATTGATTATTTATAATTTTTTTTTTTTGGGTAATTTATATTGTCCAAAATCATATTGTATGATGACATCATTATAAAAAAATAATAATAGATAAAAATAAAAAAGTCAGACGAAAGAGGCATATCCGGTTGGCTTAGATTGACTTGGCGCCAAGAACTGCGCGTATGACTGCCGGAATTAAATGATTATTACATTATATATATATATATATATATGGTCAAAGTTAGAAAGGAGTAGGTTTAAAAATAATAAATATAAAAAAAATTAAAGACAAAAAAAGATTGAACCCTCTGTTTTATTATACAGTTGTTTTTGTCGGCATTTAATATACCAATAACTATATAGAATAAAAAAAAAATTGTGTTGAGTTGAATAAAGATCATATAAGTAAAATAAAAATTAAAAAAAAAAAAAAACATATAGACATATCAAAATGAAGTGAGATAAAGTGTTAAATTACTGCGTATACAATAACAACACACTTATTTACTCAGCATGGGGTATACTTGAAATTATTTAATTTTTTTTTATCATTTTTCAGCCCGCATTGTATGTAACGATAAAAAAAACATACAAACTCATTGACAAAAAAAATTCTAAAATAGGCAAAAATATTAATTTTAATTGTTTATAATAAATATAAAAATCGTATATGAGAAAATATATATATATATATTTACTTATTTTATTTAAATTATAATATATTATTTACTAAAATAGTTGATAATTTAAATGTAAATTTTGATGGAATATATACATATATATTTTAGTTATATATACAGAGGGTTATAATATAAAGAATTGATAAATTTTGAATGATTGTATTTATAGGATTTATAGAAAGGATTTTTCAGTGGTTGAATAGGGTTATAATAATCAAGGGGGTTAATATGGACACGATACGCCTTAGGCATTTACAGATCAAACGTATAGTTTTTGGATAAACGAGTATGTCATGCATTTATCTGAATAATTCAACTTTGTCAGTATATCAAAGACTTCTTCAGAAACTCAAGTTATACTTTATTTTATTTTTTTTATTCCCTTTTTTATAAATATATATATTTTTTTTTTCCTTTATGTATCGATAAATTTCAAGTTTTTTCAAAGACAGATTCAAAGTATTTTTTTGTATTTTAAAAACACTAACTTTTCTTTTTTTTTTTTTTAAATAAATAAACATATTGATGAATAATAAATAAAAATTTTTATTATTATCATAAATTGTTTTTTTTTTTTTTTATTTAAAATATTATATACATAAATAAAAGGAAAATAACATTGAAAATTAATATTATTTACTGATATAAATCAATTGTCATTGTTGATAAAATCTTGAATTATTAAACGACATATAAATATTTGAGATTTATCATGACAATTCAAAGAATAAAAATATTATTATTTTATATTAAGATAATATAGGTTTATTAAAAAAAAAAAAAAATTAATAATTTTGGCACATTTATCATGAATTTTCTTCGTCATATTGAATCAAGTGTCAATGATCTTACAAGATGACAATCAAATGTTGAAATGAACGATAAACAAAGTGTGTATATGTATTTAAAGATTTCGCAAAATATATATATATATATTAAAAATAAAAAAAAAAATAAAAAATAAAATAAAATTTAAACAAGTATTTTGACCTTTTATCGTTGAGTGAATATATAAGACTGATAAAATCGGTGTATTTTCAACGCCATTAACTTTCTTTGGCAATCTGTGCCCTTCATGAAAAAAATTTTTAACAGCTGTGAGTAAAAAATATGAAAATGTAAAAATGAATATTTAACATGTTAAAACACCTGTGTTACTAAAAGCTTCTCTAAACAACAACCAACTTTGATATACAAAATTTTTTTTATCTGACATATTTGTCTAGGAATAAATATTGATTGACATTGATACTGACAGATGATTAACTTTTATTTTCAGATTTTATCAAATTCTACAATCAAACACAATAAAAAAAAAAAGATCAATTGTGTTACATATCACTTAAATTGTCTACAAACAAATTATTTTTAAATATAAAAAATTGAATATTATATTTATAGACATCAAAGACTTATTGTGATTATTTTTTCCAACACATGTACAAGTATATATACACGATTCAATTAATGCGATTGATCACAGATCAATGTAGAGTTTTATTTAGAGAATATATAAACATATACATCTTGTAGACAATGTAAGAACAAATTCGAACAATTTATAGGAAGCAGTTAGGTCAAATGACGATGGTCAAGTCTGGACTTCCGTCCTCATTTGACCCGACAATCCGACAATTCTCAATCACGACTAAAACATGACTCATATCTCATCAAAAATAATAATTACTCTACTACTATATTTTATTTAATCTTCATTTTAATTTTATTTCTATATATGTATTATTGAGCATAACAAAAAAAAAAAATATCCAGGCAATTTTGTTTGATAATTTTATGTCAAGTGGTTCATCGCAGTTATAGAAGTCGAAATAATTTAGGTAATTGGTTCAAGACAATTTCATAATTTAACAAAAGCATAATAACTATGAAAACAATGACATAAAATATGATCAATTATTAAATTTTTGTTTTTTTTTGATAATTATTGTCTTTGAAATTAGGGTTTCTCAGCATAGTCTTGCTTTGGTTTTGTCTTGGTTTTAAAAACATTAGTCTTGTCTTAGTCTTGACTTGATTTTCATAATTGTTTGCACGATTCGATCATAAAACCATTATATTTGAATTTTTTGAACAAAGACAAGTGAGATTACATGAACTTTGGATATTTTTGAATCTGAAATTTCATGAACTAATCATGAGATAATTCTAATAAAATAACAGAATGTTGTTTTTTTAATGCTCTAGAAGATAGGCTAAAAAAGTATTGAAGAATAATTTTCTAGAATTTTTTATTTCAATTACGAGTCAATTTATTAGAATTTAAAAGATTTACACTATCTAAAAGTCATGATCTAATCGTAAGAAAATTTCTAAAAAAATTCTAGAATGTTTGTTTTTTGATGCTCTACAAGATAGAAAAAAAAAATATCGAAAAATAATTTTTTTTCAAAAAACGCTATTTCTGAAAAAATAGCCTAACTATGGGCAACTAAATGTGGTAGTTTTCAATTATACGACTCCAGGTGGTTTCTATTGGTGTAGACAGAGTCAGAGCTCATTGTAAAAGTATTTTTTTGATGTTTCTATGGCGTTCAAAAAAATAGAAATTAAAAAAAAATCAATGTCAAAGCCTCTAGGATTTTTCTACCAAAGACAAGTCTATTTATATGAAGTTGAGGTGTTTGCACTAACTCAAATTCTTGATCTAGAGTTTAAAAAATTTCTAAAAAATTAGAGAATGTTTCTTTTTTGATGCTCAAAAAAAAAAATCACGATAAACTTCACTCTAAAATTTTTTATAACAATGACAAGTCTTGATAGAATCCAATTGTCTTGATGATTCAAACTCGTAAACGAAACTCAGGAAAATTCTGAAAAAATTACAGAATGTTGCTCTTTCAATGCTCTACAAGATAGAAAAAAAAAAACACGATAAAAATCTTTTTTTCAAAAAACGCTATTTCTGAAAAAATAGCCTAACTATGGGCAACTAAATGTGGTAGTTTTCAATTATACGACTCCAGGTGGTTTCTATTGGTGTAGACAGAGTCAGAGCTCATTGTAAAAGTATTTTTTTGATGTTTCTATGGCGTTCAAAAAAATAGAAATTAAAAAAAAATCAATGTCAAAGCCTCTAGGATTTTTCTACCAAAGACAAGTCTATTTATATGAAGTTGAGGTGTTTGCACTAACTCAAATTCTTGATCTAGAGTTTAAAAAATTTCTAAAAAATTAGAGAATGTTTCTTTTTTGATGCTCAAAAAAAAAAATCACGATAAACTTCACTCTAAAATTTTTTATAACAATGACAAGTCTTGATAGAATCCAATTGTCTTGATGATTCAAACTCGTAAACGAAACTCAGGAAAATTCTGAAAAAATTACAGAATGTTGCTCTTTCAATGCTCTACAAAATAGAAAAAAAAAATCACGATAAAGATCTTTTTTTCAAAAAACGCTATTTCTGAAAAAATGGCCAAACTATGGGCAACTGTATGTGGTCGTTTTCAATTATACGACTCCAGGTGATTTCTAGTTGTGTACTTAGAGTCAGAGCTTATTGTAAAAGTAATTTTTTAATGTTTCTATCGAGTCCGAAAATATAGAAAAAAAAAAACAAAAAATTAATGTCAAAGACTCTAAAATTTTTTATAACAATAACTATAAGTCAATATAAAATAAGTCAATTTTCATGGAATACAATTGTCTTAATAATTCAAACTCGTAAACGAAACTCAGGAAAATTCTGAAAAAATTACAGAATGTTTCTTTTTTTAAGCTCTACAAGATAGAAAAAAAAATCACGTTGAAGATCAATTTTTGAAAAAACGCTTTTTTTGAAAAATAAAGACCTAACTCTACGTGACTAGACGTGTATACTTTGTCTCAATATTTCAAACCTATGAAAGAAACTGAGAAAAAATTTAAAATGAATTAGTTCTTTTTTGATGCTCTACAAGATAGAAAAAAAAAACACGATAAAGATCTTTTTTTAAAAAAACGCTATTTCTGAAAAAATCGCCTAACTTTGGCCAACTGGACGCGGCCGTTTTTAATTTTACGACTTCAGGTAGTTTCTATTGGTGTAGAAATTGTCAGAGCATATTGTGAAAGTATTTAAATGATGTTTCTATCCCGTTTCAAAATATAAAAAAAAAAAAAAAATCCAAAGTCAAAGCCTCTAGAATTTCTATAACAATGACAAGTCTATTTGTATGAATTTGAGGTGTTTGCACTAACTCAAATTCTCGATCTAGAGTTTAAAAAATTTCTAAAAAATTAGAGAATGTTTCTTTTTAGATGCTCTACAAGATAGAAAAAAAAAAACACGATAAAGATTTCTCTAAAAAATTTTTGAACAATGACAAGTCGATTTACTTGAATTTTGGTCAATGTGGTCTTTCATACTCGTAAACTGAATTGAGGAAAATTCTCAAAAAATTCATAAATCATTCTTTTTTGATGCTCTACAAGATAGAAAAAAAAAAACACGATAAAGATTTCTCTAAAAAATTTTTGAACAATGACAAGTCCATTTACTTGAATTTTGGTCAATGTGGTCTTTCATACTCGTAAACTGAATTGAGGAAAATTCTCAAAAAATTCATAAATCATTCTTTTTTGATGCTCTACAAGATAGAAAAAAAAAACACGATAAAGATTTCTCTAAAAAATTTTTGAACAATGACAAGTCCATTTACTTGAATTTTGGTCAATGTGGTCTTTCATACTCGTAAACTGAATTGAGGAAAATTCTCAAAAAATTCATAAATCATTCTTTTTTGATGCTCTACAAGATAGAAAAAAAAAAACACGATAAAGATCTTTTTTTAAAAAAACGCTATTTCTGGAAAAATGTCCTAACTTTGGCCAACTGGACGTGGCCGTTTTTAATTTTACGACTTCAGGTAGTTTCTATTGGTGTAGAAATTGTCAGAGCATATTGTGAAAGTATTTAAATGATGTTTATATCCCGTTTCAAAATATAAAAAAAAAAAAAAAATCCAAAGTCAAAGCCTCTAGAATTTCTATAACAATGACAAGTCTATTTGTATGAATTTGAGGTGTTTGCACTAACTCAAATTCTCGATCTAGAGTTTAAAAAATTTCTAAAAAATTAGAGAATGTTTCTTTTTAGATGCTCTACAAGATAGAAAAAAAAAAACACGATAAAGATTTCTCTAAAAAATTTTTGAACAATGACAAGTCGATTTACTTGAATTTTGGTCAATGTGGTCTTTCATACTCGTAAACTGAATTGAGGAAAATTCTCAAAAAATTCATAAATCATTCTTTTTTGATGCTCTACAAGATAGAAAAAAAAAAACACGATAAAGATTTCTCTAAAAAATTTTTGAACAATGACAAGTCGATTTACTTGAATTTTGGTCAATGTGGTCTTTCATACTCGTAAACTGAATTGAGGAAAATTCTCAAAAAATTCATAAATCATTCTTTTTTGATGCTCTACAAGATAGAAAAAAAAAAACACGATAAAGATCTTTTTTTAAAAAAACGCTATTTCTGGAAAAATGTCCTAACTTGGGGCAACTGGAAGTAGTCGTTTTCAATTTCACGACTCCAGGTAGTTCTTATTGGTGTAGACATAGTCAGAGCCAATTGTAAAAGTATTTTCTTGATGTTTCTATCGCGTTTAAAAATATAATAAAAAAAAAAAAAAACCAAAGTCAAAGCCTCTAGAATTTCTATAACAATGACAAGTCAATTTATATGGATTTAAAAGATTTTCACTGTCTCAAAGTCATAAAATAATCGTCGGAAAATTTCTAAAAAATCACAGAATGTTTGTTTTTTGATGCTCTACAAGATAGTGAAAAAAAATTTTAAAAAATAATTTTTTATAATTTTTTAAATTAATTACAAGTTAGATTATATGAATTTTGAAGATTTTCACTCCCTCAAACTCAAGAACTAAACGTGAGAAAATTTCGAAAAATTCATAGAATGTTTGTTTTTTGATGCTCTACAAGATAGTGAAAAAAAATATCGAAGAATAATTTTTTTTCAAAAAACGCTATTTCTGAAAAAATAGCCTAACTTTGGCCAACTGGACGCGGCCGTTTTTAATTTTACGACTTCAGGTAGTTTCTATTGGTGTAGAAATTGTCAGAGCATATTGTGAAAGTATTTAAATGATGTTTATATCCCGTTTCAAAATATAAAAAAAAAAAAAAAAATCCAAAGTCAAAGCCTCTAGAATTTCTATAACAATGACAAGTCTATTTGTATGAATTTGAGGTGTTTGCACTAACTCAAATTCTCGATCTAGAGTTTAAAAAATTTCTAAAAAATTAGAGAATGTTTCTTTTTAGATGCTCTACAAGATAGAAAAAAAAAAACACGATAAAGATTTCTCTAAAAAATTTTTGAACAATGACAAGTCGATTTACTTGAATTTTGGTCAATGTGGTCTTTCATACTCGTAAACTGAATTGAGGAAAATTCTCAAAAAATTCATAAATCATTCTTTTTTGATGCTCTACAAGATAGAAAAAAAAAACACGATAAAGATTTCTCTAAAAAATTTTTGAACAATGACAAGTCGATTTACTTGAATTTTGGTCAATGTGGTCTTTCATACTCGTAAACTGAATTGAGGAAAATTCTCAAAAAATTCATAAATCATTCTTTTTTGATGCTCTACAAGATAGAAAAAAAAAAACACGATAAAGATTTCTCTAAAAAATTTTTGAACAATGACAAGTCCATTTACTTGAATTTTGGTCAATGTGGTCTTTCATACTCGTAAACTGAATTGAGGAAAATTCTCAAAAAATTCATAAATCATTCTTTTTTGATGCTCTACAAGATAGAAAAAAAAAAACACGATAAAGATTTCTCTAAAAAATTTTTGAACAATGACAAGTCGATTTACTTGAATTTTGGTCAATGTGGTCTTTCATACTCGTAAACTGAATTGAGGAAAATTCTCAAAAAATTCATAAATCATTCTTTTTTGATGCTCTACAAGATAGAAAAAAAAAAACACGATAAAGATTTCTCTAAAAAATTTTTGAACAATGACAAGTCGATTTACTTGAATTTTGGTCAATGTGGTCTTTCATACTCGTAAACTGAATTGAGGAAAATTCTCAAAAAATTCATAAATCATTCTTTTTTGATGCTCTACAAGATAGAAAAAAAAAACACGATAAAGATTTCTCTAAAAAATTTTTGAACAATGACAAGTCCATTTACTTGAATTTTGGTCAATGTGGTCTTTCATACTCGTAAACTGAATTGAGGAAAATTCTCAAAAAATTCATAAATCATTCTTTTTTGATGCTCTACAAGATAGAAAAAAAAAAACACGATAAAGATTTCTCTAAAAAATTTTTGAACAATGACAAGTCCATTTACTTGAATTTTGGTCAATGTGGTCTTTCATACTCGTAAACTGAATTGAGGAAAATTCTCAAAAAATTCATAAATCATTCTTTTTTGATGCTCTACAAGATAGAAAAAAAAAAACACGATAAAGATTTCTCTAAAAAATTTTTGAACAATGACAAGTCGATTTACTTGAATTTTGGTCAATGTGGTCTTTCATACTCGTAAACTGAATTGAGGAAAATTCTCAAAAAATTCATAAATCATTCTTTTTTGATGCTCTACAAGATAGAAAAAAAAAAACACGATAAAGATTTCTCTAAAAAATTTTTGAACAATGACAAGTCCATTTACTTGAATTTTGGTCAATGTGGTCTTTCATACTCGTAAACTGAATTGAGGAAAATTCTCAAAAAATTCATAAATCATTCTTTTTTGATGCTCTACAAGATAGAAAAAAAAAAACACGATAAAGATCTTTTTTTAAAAAAACGCTATTTCTGGAAAAATGTCCTAACTTTGGCCAACTGGACGTGGCCGTTTTTAATTTTACGACTTCAGGTAGTTTCTATTGGTGTAGAAATTGTCAGAGCATATTGTGAAAGTATTTAAATGATGTTTATATCCCGTTTCAAAATATAAAAAAAAAAAAAAAAATCCAAAGTCAAAGCCTCTAGAATTTCTATAACAATGACAAGTCTATTTGTATGAATTTGAGGTGTTTGCACTAACTCAAATTCTCGATCTAGAGTTTAAAAAATTTCTAAAAAATTAGAGAATGTTTCTTTTTAGATGCTCTACAAGATAGAAAAAAAAAAACACGATAAAGATTTCTCTAAAAAATTTTTGAACAATGACAAGTCGATTTACTTGAATTTTGGTCAATGTGGTCTTTCATACTCGTAAACTGAATTGAGGAAAATTCTCAAAAAATTCATAAATCATTCTTTTTTGATGCTCTACAAGATAGAAAAAAAAAAACACGATAAAGATTTCTCTAAAAAATTTTTGAACAATGACAAGTCGATTTACTTGAATTTTGGTCAATGTGGTCTTTCATACTCGTAAACTGAATTGAGGAAAATTCTCAAAAAATTCATAAATCATTCTTTTTTGATGCTCTACAAGATAGAAAAAAAAAACACGATAAAGATCTTTTTTTAAAAAAACGCTATTTCTGGAAAAATGTCCTAACTTGGGGCAACTGGAAGTAGTCGTTTTCAATTTCACGACTCCAGGTAGTTCTTATTGGTGTAGACATAGTCAGAGCCAATTGTAAAAGTATTTTCTTGATGTTTCTATCGCGTTTAAAAATATAATAAAAAAAAAAAAAAACCAAAGTCAAAGCCTCTAGAATTTCTATAACAATGACAAGTCAATTTATATGGATTTAAAAGATTTTCACTGTCTCAAAGTCATAAAATAATCGTCGGAAAATTTCTAAAAAATCACAGAATGTTTGTTTTTTGATGCTCTACAAGATAGTGAAAAAAAATTTTAAAAAATAATTTTTTATAATTTTTTAAATTAATTACAAGTTAGATTATATGAATTTTGAAGATTTTCACTCCCTCAAACTCAAGAACTAAACGTGAGAAAATTTCGAAAAATTCATAGAATGTTTGTTTTTTGATGCTCTACAAGATAGTGAAAAAAAATATCGAAGAATAATTTTTTTTCAAAAAACGCTATTTCTGAAAAAATAGCCTAACTTTGGCCAACTGGACGCGGCCGTTTTTAATTTTACGACTTCAGGTAGTTTCTATTGGTGTAGAAATTGTCAGAGCATATTGTGAAAGTATTTAAATGATGTTTATATCCCGTTTCAAAATATAAAAAAAAAAAAAAAAATCCAAAGTCAAAGCCTCTAGAATTTCTATAACAATGACAAGTCTATTTGTATGAATTTGAGGTGTTTGCACTAACTCAAATTCTCGATCTAGAGTTTAAAAAATTTCTAAAAAATTAGAGAATGTTTCTTTTTAGATGCTCTACAAGATAGAAAAAAAAAAACACGATAAAGATTTCTCTAAAAAATTTTTGAACAATGACAAGTCGATTTACTTGAATTTTGGTCAATGTGGTCTTTCATACTCGTAAACTGAATTGAGGAAAATTCTCAAAAAATTCATAAATCATTCTTTTTTGATGCTCTACAAGATAGAAAAAAAAAAACACGATAAAGATCTTTTTTTAAAAAAACGCTATTTCTGGAAAAATGTCCTAACTTTGGCCAACTGGACGTGGCCGTTTTTAATTTTACGACTTCAGGTAGTTTCTATTGGTGTAGAAATTGTCAGAGCATATTGTGAAAGTATTTAAATGATGTTTATATCCCGTTTCAAAATATAAAAAAAAAAAAAAAATCCAAAGTCAAAGCCTCTAGAATTTCTATAACAATGACAAGTCTATTTGTATGAATTTGAGGTGTTTGCACTAACTCAAATTCTCGATCTAGAGTTTAAAAAATTTCTAAAAAATTAGAGAATGTTTCTTTTTAGATGCTCTACAAGATAGAAAAAAAAAAACACGATAAAGATTTCTCTAAAAAATTTTTGAACAATGACAAGTCGATTTACTTGAATTTTGGTCAATGTGGTCTTTCATACTCGTAAACTGAATTGAGGAAAATTCTCAAAAAATTCATAAATCATTCTTTTTTGATGCTCTACAAGATAGAAAAAAAAAAACACGATAAAGATTTCTCTAAAAAATTTTTGAACAATGACAAGTCCATTTACTTGAATTTTGGTCAATGTGGTCTTTCATACTCGTAAACTGAATTGAGGAAAATTCTCAAAAAATTCATAAATCATTCTTTTTTGATGCTCTACAAGATAGAAAAAAAAAACACGATAAAGATTTCTCTAAAAAATTTTTGAACAATGACAAGTCCATTTACTTGAATTTTGGTCAATGTGGTCTTTCATACTCGTAAACTGAATTGAGGAAAATTCTCAAAAAATTCATAAATCATTCTTTTTTGATGCTCTACAAGATAGAAAAAAAAAAACACGATAAAGATCTTTTTTTAAAAAAACGCTATTTCTGGAAAAATGTCCTAACTTTGGCCAACTGGACGTGGCCGTTTTTAATTTTACGACTTCAGGTAGTTTCTATTGGTGTAGAAATTGTCAGAGCATATTGTGAAAGTATTTAAATGATGTTTATATCCCGTTTCAAAATATAAAAAAAAAAAAAAAAATCCAAAGTCAAAGCCTCTAGAATTTCTATAACAATGACAAGTCTATTTGTATGAATTTGAGGTGTTTGCACTAACTCAAATTCTCGATCTAGAGTTTAAAAAATTTCTAAAAAATTAGAGAATGTTTCTTTTTAGATGCTCTACAAGATAGAAAAAAAAAAACACGATAAAGATTTCTCTAAAAAATTTTTGAACAATGACAAGTCGATTTACTTGAATTTTGGTCAATGTGGTCTTTCATACTCGTAAACTGAATTGAGGAAAATTCTCAAAAAATTCATAAATCATTCTTTTTTGATGCTCTACAAGATAGAAAAAAAAAAACACGATAAAGATTTCTCTAAAAAATTTTTGAACAATGACAAGTCCATTTACTTGAATTTTGGTCAATGTGGTCTTTCATACTCGTAAACTGAATTGAGGAAAATTCTCAAAAAATTCATAAATCATTCTTTTTTGATGCTCTACAAGATAGAAAAAAAAAAACACGATAAAGATCTTTTTTTAAAAAAACGCTATTTCTGGAAAAATGTCCTAACTTTGGCCAACTGGACGTGGCCGTTTTTAATTTTACGACTTCAGGTAGTTTCTATTGGTGTAGAAATTGTCAGAGCATATTGTGAAAGTATTTAAATGATGTTTCTATCCCGTTTCAAAATATAAAAAAAAAAAAAAAAATCCAAAGTCAAAGCCTCTAGAATTTCTATAACAATGACAAGTCAATTTATATGGATTTAAAAGATTTTCACTGTCTCAAAGTCATAAAATAATCGTCGGAAAATTTCTAAAAAATCACAGAATGTTTGTTTTTTGATGCTCTACAAGATAGTGAAAAAAAATTTTAAAACATAATTTTTTATAATTTTTTAAATTAATTACAAGTTAGATTATATGAATTATGAAGATTTTCACTCCCTCAAACTCAAGAACTAAACGTGAGAAAATTTCGAAAAATTCATAGAATGTTTGTTTTTTGATGCTCTACAAGATAGTGAAAAAAAATATCGAAGAATAATTTTTTTTCAAAAAACGCTATTTCTGAAAAAATAGCCTAACTTTGGCCAACTGGACGCGGCCGTTTTTAATTTTACGACTTCAGGTAGTTTCTATTGGTGTAGAAATTGTCAGAGCATATTGTGAAAGTATTTAAATGATGTTTATATCCCGTTTCAAAATATAAAAAAAAAAAAAAAAAATCCAAAGTCAAAGCCTCTAGAATTTCTATAACAATGACAAGTCTATTTGTATGAATTTGAGGTGTTTGCACTAACTCAAATTCTCGATCTAGAGTTTAAAAAATTTCTAAAAAATTAGAGAATGTTTCTTTTTAGATGCTCTACAAGATAGAAAAAAAAAAACACGATAAAGATTTCTCTAAAAAATTTTTGAACAATGACAAGTCGATTTACTTGAATTTTGGTCAATGTGGTCTTTCATACTCGTAAACTGAATTGAGGAAAATTCTCAAAAAATTCATAAATCATTCTTTTTTGATGCTCTACAAGATAGAAAAAAAAAACACGATAAAGATTTCTCTAAAAAATTTTTGAACAATGACAAGTCGATTTACTTGAATTTTGGTCAATGTGGTCTTTCATACTCGTAAACTGAATTGAGGAAAATTCTCAAAAAATTCATAAATCATTCTTTTTTGATGCTCTACAAGATAGAAAAAAAAAAACACGATAAAGATCTTTTTTTAAAAAAACGCTATTTCTGGAAAAATGTCCTAACTTGGGGCAACTGGAAGTAGTCGTTTTCAATTTCACGACTCCAGGTAGTTCTTATTGGTGTAGACATAGTCAGAGCCAATTGTAAAAGTATTTTCTTGATGTTTCTATCGCGTTTAAAAATATAATAAAAAAAAAAAAAAAACCAAAGTCAAAGCCTCTAGAATTTCTATAACAATGACAAGTCAATTTATATGGATTTAAAAGATTTTTACTGTCTCAAAGTCATAAAATAATCGTCGGAAAATTTCTAAAAAATCACAGAATGTTTGTTTTTTGATGCTCTACAAGATAGTGAAAAAAAATTTTAAAAAATAATTTTTTATAATTTTTTAAATTAATTACAAGTTAGATTATATGAATTTTGAAGATTTTCACTCCCTCAAACTCAAGAACTAAACGTGAGAAAATTTCGAAAAATTCATAGAATGTTTGTTTTTTGATGCTCTACAAGATAGTGAAAAAAAATATCGAAGAATAATTTTTTTTCAAAAAACGCTATTTCTGAAAAAATAGCCTAACTTTGGCCAACTGGACGCGGCCGTTTTTAATTTTACGACTTCAGGTAGTTTCTATTGGTGTAGAAATTGTCAGAGCATATTGTGAAAGTATTTAAATGATGTTTATATCCCGTTTCAAAATATAAAAAAAAAAAAAAAAATCCAAAGTCAAAGCCTCTAGAATTTCTATAACAATGACAAGTCTATTTGTATGAATTTGAGGTGTTTGCACTAACTCAAATTCTCGATCTAGAGTTTAAAAAATTTCTAAAAAATTAGAGAATGTTTCTTTTTAGATGCTCTACAAGATAGAAAAAAAAAAACACGATAAAGATTTCTCTAAAAAATTTTTGAACAATGACAAGTCGATTTACTTGAATTTTGGTCAATGTGGTCTTTCATACTCGTAAACTGAATTGAGGAAAATTCTCAAAAAATTCATAAATCATTCTTTTTTGATGCTCTACAAGATAGAAAAAAAAAAACACGATAAAGATTTCTCTAAAAAATTTTTGAACAATGACAAGTCGATTTACTTGAATTTTGGTCAATGTGGTCTTTCATACTCGTAAACTGAATTGAGGAAAATTCTCAAAAAATTCATAAATCATTCTTTTTTGATGCTCTACAAGATAGAAAAAAAAAAACACGATAAAGATTTCTCTAAAAAATTTTTGAACAATGACAAGTCCATTTACTTGAATTTTGGTCAATGTGGTCTTTCATACTCGTAAACTGAATTGAGGAAAATTCTCAAAAAATTCATAAATCATTCTTTTTTGATGCTCTACAAGATAGAAAAAAAAACACGATAAAGATTTCTCTAAAAAATTTTTGAACAATGACAAGTCCATTTACTTGAATTTTGGTCAATGTGGTCTTTCATACTCGTAAACTGAATTGAGGAAAATTCTCAAAAAATTCATAAATCATTCTTTTTTGATGCTCTACAAGATAGAAAAAAAAAAACACGATAAAGATTTCTCTAAAAAATTTTTGAACAATGACAAGTCCATTTACTTGAATTTTGGTCAATGTGGTCTTTCATACTCGTAAACTGAATTGAGGAAAATTCTCAAAAAATTCATAAATCATTCTTTTTTGATGCTCTACAAGATAGAAAAAAAAAACACGATAAAGATTTCTCTAAAAAATTTTTGAACAATGACAAGTCCATTTACTTGAATTTTGGTCAATGTGGTCTTTCATACTCGTAAACTGAATTGAGGAAAATTCTCAAAAAATTCATAAATCATTCTTTTTTGATGCTCTACAAGATAGAAAAAAAAAAACACGATAAAGATTTCTCTAAAAAATTTTTGAACAATGACAAGTCCATTTACTTGAATTTTGGTCAATGTGGTCTTTCATACTCGTAAACTGAATTGAGGAAAATTCTCAAAAAATTCATAAATCATTCTTTTTTGATGCTCTACAAGATAGAAAAAAAAAAACACGATAAAGATCTTTTTTTAAAAAAACGCTATTTCTGGAAAAATGTCCTAACTTTGGCCAACTGGACGTGGCCGTTTTTAATTTTACGACTTCAGGTAGTTTCTATTGGTGTAGAAATTGTCAGAGCATATTGTGAAAGTATTTAAATGATGTTTATATCCCGTTTCAAAATATAAAAAAAAAAAAAAAAATCCAAAGTCAAAGCCTCTAGAATTTCTATAACAATGACAAGTCTATTTGTATGAATTTGAGGTGTTTGCACTAACTCAAATTCTCGATCTAGAGTTTAAAAAATTTCTAAAAAATTAGAGAATGTTTCTTTTTAGATGCTCTACAAGATAGAAAAAAAAAAACACGATAAAGATTTCTCTAAAAAATTTTTGAACAATGACAAGTCGATTTACTTGAATTTTGGTCAATGTGGTCTTTCATACTCGTAAACTGAATTGAGGAAAATTCTCAAAAAATTCATAAATCATTCTTTTTTGATGCTCTACAAGATAGAAAAAAAAAAACACGATAAAGATTTCTCTAAAAAATTTTTGAACAATGACAAGTCCATTTACTTGAATTTTGGTCAATGTGGTCTTTCATACTCGTAAACTGAATTGAGGAAAATTCTCAAAAAATTCATAAATCATTCTTTTTTGATGCTCTACAAGATAGAAAAAAAAAACACGATAAAGATTTCTCTAAAAAATTTTTGAACAATGACAAGTCCATTTACTTGAATTTTGGTCAATGTGGTCTTTCATACTCGTAAACTGAATTGAGGAAAATTCTCAAAAAATTCATAAATCATTCTTTTTTGATGCTCTACAAGATAGAAAAAAAAAACACGATAAAGATTTCTCTAAAAAATTTTTGAACAATGACAAGTCGATTTACTTGAATTTTGGTCAATGTGGTCTTTCATACTCGTAAACTGAATTGAGGAAAATTCTCAAAAAATTCATAAATCATTCTTTTTTGATGCTCTACAAGATAGAAAAAAAAAAACACGATAAAGATTTCTCTAAAAAATTTTTGAACAATGACAAGTCCATTTACTTGAATTTTGGTCAATGTGGTCTTTCATACTCGTAAACTGAATTGAGGAAAATTCTCAAAAAATTCATAAATCATTCTTTTTTGATGCTCTACAAGATAGAAAAAAAAAACACGATAAAGATTTCTCTAAAAAATTTTTGAACAATGACAAGTCGATTTACTTGAATTTTGGTCAATGTGGTCTTTCATACTCGTAAACTGAATTGAGGAAAATTCTCAAAAAATTCATAAATCATTCTTTTTTGATGCTCTACAAGATAGAAAAAAAAAAACACGATAAAGATTTCTCTAAAAAATTTTTGAACAATGACAAGTCGATTTACTTGAATTTTGGTCAATGTGGTCTTTCATACTCGTAAACTGAATTGAGGAAAATTCTCAAAAAATTCATAAATCATTCTTTTTTGATGCTCTACAAGATAGAAAAAAAAAAACACGATAAAGATTTCTCTAAAAAATTTTTGAACAATGACAAGTCCATTTACTTGAATTTTGGTCAATGTGGTCTTTCATACTCGTAAACTGAATTGAGGAAAATTCTCAAAAAATTCATAAATCATTCTTTTTTGATGCTCTACAAGATAGAAAAAAAAAAACACGATAAAGATTTCTCTAAAAAATTTTTGAACAATGACAAGTCGATTTACTTGAATTTTGGTCAATGTGGTCTTTCATACTCGTAAACTGAATTGAGGAAAATTCTCAAAAAATTCATAAATCATTCTTTTTTGATGCTCTACAAGATAGAAAAAAAAAAACACGATAAAGATTTCTCTAAAAAATTTTTGAACAATGACAAGTCCATTTACTTGAATTTTGGTCAATGTGGTCTTTCATACTCGTAAACTGAATTGAGGAAAATTCTCAAAAAATTCATAAATCATTCTTTTTTGATGCTCTACAAGATAGAAAAAAAAAAACACGATAAAGATTTCTCTAAAAAATTTTTGAACAATGACAAGTCGATTTACTTGAATTTTGGTCAATGTGGTCTTTCATACTCGTAAACTGAATTGAGGAAAATTCTCAAAAAATTCATAAATCATTCTTTTTTGATGCTCTACAAGATAGAAAAAAAAAAACACGATAAAGATCTTTTTTTAAAAAAACGCTATTTCTGGAAAAATGTCCTAACTTTGGCCAACTGGACGTGGCCGTTTTTAATTTTACGACTTCAGGTAGTTTCTATTGGTGTAGAAATTGTCAGAGCATATTGTGAAAGTATTTAAATGATGTTTATATCCCGTTTCAAAATATAAAAAAAAAAAAAAAAATCCAAAGTCAAAGCCTCTAGAATTTCTATAACAATGACAAGTCTATTTGTATGAATTTGAGGTGTTTGCACTAACTCAAATTCTCGATCTAGAGTTTAAAAAATTTCTAAAAAATTAGAGAATGTTTCTTTTTAGATGCTCTACAAGATAGAAAAAAAAAAACACGATAAAGATTTCTCTAAAAAATTTTTGAACAATGACAAGTCGATTTACTTGAATTTTGGTCAATGTGGTCTTTCATACTCGTAAACTGAATTGAGGAAAATTCTCAAAAAATTCATAAATCATTCTTTTTTGATGCTCTACAAGATAGAAAAAAAAAAACACGATAAAGATTTCTCTAAAAAATTTTTGAACAATGACAAGTCGATTTACTTGAATTTTGGTCAATGTGGTCTTTCATACTCGTAAACTGAATTGAGGAAAATTCTCAAAAAATTCATAAATCATTCTTTTTTGATGCTCTACAAGATAGAAAAAAAAAAACACGATAAAGATCTTTTTTTAAAAAAACGCTATTTCTGGAAAAATGTCCTAACTTTGGCCAACTGGACGTGGCCGTTTTTAATTTTACGACTTCAGGTAGTTTCTATTGGTGTAGAAATTGTCAGAGCATATTGTGAAAGTATTTAAATGATGTTTATATCCCGTTTCAAAATATAAAAAAAAAAAAAAAAATCCAAAGTCAAAGCCTCTAGAATTTCTATAACAATGACAAGTCTATTTGTATGAATTTGAGGTGTTTGCACTAACTCAAATTCTCGATCTAGAGTTTAAAAAATTTCTAAAAAATTAGAGAATGTTTCTTTTTAGATGCTCTACAAGATAGAAAAAAAAAAACACGATAAAGATTTCTCTAAAAAATTTTTGAACAATGACAAGTCGATTTACTTGAATTTTGGTCAATGTGGTCTTTCATACTCGTAAACTGAATTGAGGAAAATTCTCAAAAAATTCATAAATCATTCTTTTTTGATGCTCTACAAGATAGAAAAAAAAAAACACGATAAAGATTTCTCTAAAAAATTTTTGAACAATGACAAGTCCATTTACTTGAATTTTGGTCAATGTGGTCTTTCATACTCGTAAACTGAATTGAGGAAAATTCTCAAAAAATTCATAAATCATTCTTTTTTGATGCTCTACAAGATAGAAAAAAAAAACACGATAAAGATCTTTTTTTAAAAAAACGCTATTTCTGGAAAAATGTCCTAACTTGGGGCAACTGGAAGTAGTCGTTTTCAATTTCACGACTCCAGGTAGTTCTTATTGGTGTAGACATAGTCAGAGCCAATTGTAAAAGTATTTTCTTGATGTTTCTATCGCGTTTAAAAATATAAAAAAAAAAAAAAAAACCAAAGTCAAAGCCTCTAGAATTTCTATAACAATGACAAGTCAATTTATATGGATTTAAAAGATTTTCACTGTCTCAAAGTCATAAAATAATCGTCGGAAAATTTCTAAAAAATCACAGAATGTTTGTTTTTTGATGCTCTACAAGATAGTGAAAAAAAATTTTAAAAAATAATTTTTTATAATTTTTTAAATTAATTACAAGTTAGATTATATGAATTTTGAAGATTTTCACTCCCTCAAACTCAAGAACTAAACGTGAGAAAATTTCGAAAAATTCATAGAATGTTTGTTTTTTGATGCTCTACAAGATAGTGAAAAAAAATATCGAAGAATAATTTTTTTTCAAAAAACGCTATTTCTGAAAAAATAGCCTAACTTTGGCCAACTGGACGCGGCCGTTTTTAATTTTACGACTTCAGGTAGTTTCTATTGGTGTAGAAATTGTCAGAGCATATTGTGAAAGTATTTAAATGATGTTTATATCCCGTTTCAAAATATAAAAAAAAAAAAAAAAATCCAAAGTCAAAGCCTCTAGAATTTCTATAACAATGACAAGTCTATTTGTATGAATTTGAGGTGTTTGCACTAACTCAAATTCTCGATCTAGAGTTTAAAAAATTTCTAAAAAATTAGAGAATGTTTCTTTTTAGATGCTCTACAAGATAGAAAAAAAAAAACACGATAAAGATTTCTCTAAAAAATTTTTGAACAATGACAAGTCGATTTACTTGAATTTTGGTCAATGTGGTCTTTCATACTCGTAAACTGAATTGAGGAAAATTCTCAAAAAATTCATAAATCATTCTTTTTTGATGCTCTACAAGATAGAAAAAAAAAAACACGATAAAGATCTTTTTTTAAAAAAACGCTATTTCTGGAAAAATGTCCTAACTTTGGCCAACTGGACGTGGCCGTTTTTAATTTTACGACTTCAGGTAGTTTCTATTGGTGTAGAAATTGTCAGAGCATATTGTGAAAGTATTTAAATGATGTTTATATCCCGTTTCAAAATATAAAAAAAAAAAAAAAAATCCAAAGTCAAAGCCTCTAGAATTTCTATAACAATGACAAGTCTATTTGTATGAATTTGAGGTGTTTGCACTAACTCAAATTCTCGATCTAGAGTTTAAAAAATTTCTAAAAAATTAGAGAATGTTTCTTTTTAGATGCTCTACAAGATAGAAAAAAAAAAACACGATAAAGATTTCTCTAAAAAATTTTTGAACAATGACAAGTCGATTTACTTGAATTTTGGTCAATGTGGTCTTTCATACTCGTAAACTGAATTGAGGAAAATTCTCAAAAAATTCATAAATCATTCTTTTTTGATGCTCTACAAGATAGAAAAAAAAAAACACGATAAAGATTTCTCTAAAAAATTTTTGAACAATGACAAGTCCATTTACTTGAATTTTGGTCAATGTGGTCTTTCATACTCGTAAACTGAATTGAGGAAAATTCTCAAAAAATTCATAAATCATTCTTTTTTGATGCTCTACAAGATAGAAAAAAAAACACGATAAAGATTTCTCTAAAAAATTTTTGAACAATGACAAGTCCATTTACTTGAATTTTGGTCAATGTGGTCTTTCATACTCGTAAACTGAATTGAGGAAAATTCTCAAAAAATTCATAAATCATTCTTTTTTGATGCTCTACAAGATAGAAAAAAAAAAACACGATAAAGATCTTTTTTTAAAAAAACGCTATTTCTGGAAAAATGTCCTAACTTTGGCCAACTGGACGTGGCCGTTTTTAATTTTACGACTTCAGGTAGTTTCTATTGGTGTAGAAATTGTCAGAGCATATTGTGAAAGTATTTAAATGATGTTTATATCCCGTTTCAAAATATAAAAAAAAAAAAAAAAATCCAAAGTCAAAGCCTCTAGAATTTCTATAACAATGACAAGTCTATTTGTATGAATTTGAGGTGTTTGCACTAACTCAAATTCTCGATCTAGAGTTTAAAAAATTTCTAAAAAATTAGAGAATGTTTCTTTTTAGATGCTCTACAAGATAGAAAAAAAAAAACACGATAAAGATTTCTCTAAAAAATTTTTGAACAATGACAAGTCGATTTACTTGAATTTTGGTCAATGTGGTCTTTCATACTCGTAAACTGAATTGAGGAAAATTCTCAAAAAATTCATAAATCATTCTTTTTTGATGCTCTACAAGATAGAAAAAAAAAAACACGATAAAGATTTCTCTAAAAAATTTTTGAACAATGACAAGTCCATTTACTTGAATTTTGGTCAATGTGGTCTTTCATACTCGTAAACTGAATTGAGGAAAATTCTCAAAAAATTCATAAATCATTCTTTTTTGATGCTCTACAAGATAGAAAAAAAAAAACACGATAAAGATCTTTTTTTAAAAAAACGCTATTTCTGGAAAAATGTCCTAACTTTGGCCAACTGGACGTGGCCGTTTTTAATTTTACGACTTCAGGTAGTTTCTATTGGTGTAGAAATTGTCAGAGCATATTGTGAAAGTATTTAAATGATGTTTCTATCCCGTTTCAAAATATAAAAAAAAAAAAAAAAATCCAAAGTCAAAGCCTCTAGAATTTCTATAACAATGACAAGTCAATTTATATGGATTTAAAAGATTTTCACTGTCTCAAAGTCATAAAATAATCGTCGGAAAATTTCTAAAAAATCACAGAATGTTTGTTTTTTGATGCTCTACAAGATAGTGAAAAAAAATTTTAAAACATAATTTTTTATAATTTTTTAAATTAATTACAAGTTAGATTATATGAATTATGAAGATTTTCACTCCCTCAAACTCAAGAACTAAACGTGAGAAAATTTCGAAAAATTCATAGAATGTTTGTTTTTTGATGCTCTACAAGATAGTGAAAAAAAATATCGAAGAATAATTTTTTTTCAAAAAACGCTATTTCTGAAAAAATAGCCTAACTTTGGCCAACTGGACGCGGCCGTTTTTAATTTTACGACTTCAGGTAGTTTCTATTGGTGTAGAAATTGTCAGAGCATATTGTGAAAGTATTTAAATGATGTTTATATCCCGTTTCAAAATATAAAAAAAAAAAAAAAAATCCAAAGTCAAAGCCTCTAGAATTTCTATAACAATGACAAGTCTATTTGTATGAATTTGAGGTGTTTGCACTAACTCAAATTCTCGATCTAGAGTTTAAAAAATTTCTAAAAAATTAGAGAATGTTTCTTTTTAGATGCTCTACAAGATAGAAAAAAAAAAACACGATAAAGATTTCTCTAAAAAATTTTTGAACAATGACAAGTCGATTTACTTGAATTTTGGTCAATGTGGTCTTTCATACTCGTAAACTGAATTGAGGAAAATTCTCAAAAAATTCATAAATCATTCTTTTTTGATGCTCTACAAGATAGAAAAAAAAAAACACGATAAAGATTTCTCTAAAAAATTTTTGAACAATGACAAGTCCATTTACTTGAATTTTGGTCAATGTGGTCTTTCATACTCGTAAACTGAATTGAGGAAAATTCTCAAAAAATTCATAAATCATTCTTTTTTGATGCTCTACAAGATAGAAAAAAAAAACACGATAAAGATTTCTCTAAAAAATTTTTGAACAATGACAAGTCCATTTACTTGAATTTTGGTCAATGTGGTCTTTCATACTCGTAAACTGAATTGAGGAAAATTCTCAAAAAATTCATAAATCATTCTTTTTTGATGCTCTACAAGATAGAAAAAAAAAAACACGATAAAGATTTCTCTAAAAAATTTTTGAACAATGACAAGTCCATTTACTTGAATTTTGGTCAATGTGGTCTTTCATACTCGTAAACTGAATTGAGGAAAATTCTCAAAAAATTCATAAATCATTCTTTTTTGATGCTCTACAAGATAGAAAAAAAAAAACACGATAAAGATTTCTCTAAAAAATTTTTGAACAATGACAAGTCCATTTACTTGAATTTTGGTCAATGTGGTCTTTCATACTCGTAAACTGAATTGAGGAAAATTCTCAAAAAATTCATAAATCATTCTTTTTTGATGCTCTACAAGATAGAAAAAAAAAAACACGATAAAGATTTCTCTAAAAAATTTTTGAACAATGACAAGTCGATTTACTTGAATTTTGGTCAATGTGGTCTTTCATACTCGTAAACTGAATTGAGGAAAATTCTCAAAAAATTCATAAATCATTCTTTTTTGATGCTCTACAAGATAGAAAAAAAAAAACACGATAAAGATCTTTTTTTAAAAAAACGCTATTTCTGGAAAAATGTCCTAACTTTGGCCAACTGGACGTGGCCGTTTTTAATTTTACGACTTCAGGTAGTTTCTATTGGTGTAGAAATTGTCAGAGCATATTGTGAAAGTATTTAAATGATGTTTATATCCCGTTTCAAAATATAAAAAAAAAAAAAAATCCAAAGTCAAAGCCTCTAGAATTTCTATAACAATGACAAGTCTATTTGTATGAATTTGAGGTGTTTGCACTAACTCAAATTCTCGATCTAGAGTTTAAAAAATTTCTAAAAAATTAGAGAATGTTTCTTTTTAGATGCTCTACAAGATAGAAAAAAAAAAACACGATAAAGATTTCTCTAAAAAATTTTTGAACAATGACAAGTCGATTTACTTGAATTTTGGTCAATGTGGTCTTTCATACTCGTAAACTGAATTGAGGAAAATTCTCAAAAAATTCATAAATCATTCTTTTTTGATGCTCTACAAGATAGAAAAAAAAAACGATAAAGATTTCTCTAAAAAATTTTTGAACAATGACAAGTCCATTTACTTGAATTTTGGTCAATGTGGTCTTTCATACTCGTAAACTGAATTGAGGAAAATTCTCAAAAAATTCATAAATCATTCTTTTTTGATGCTCTACAAGATAGAAAAAAAAACACGATAAAGATTTCTCTAAAAAATTTTTGAACAATGACAAGTCCATTTACTTGAATTTTGGTCAATGTGGTCTTTCATACTCGTAAACTGAATTGAGGAAAATTCTCAAAAAATTCATAAATCATTCTTTTTTGATGCTCTACAAGATAGAAAAAAAAAAACACGATAAAGATTTCTCTAAAAAATTTTTGAACAATGACAAGTCGATTTACTTGAATTTTGGTCAATGTGGTCTTTCATACTCGTAAACTGAATTGAGGAAAATTCTCAAAAAATTCATAAATCATTCTTTTTTGATGCTCTACAAGATAGAAAAAAAAAACACGATAAAGATCTTTTTTTAAAAAAACGCTATTTCTGGAAAAATGTCCTAACTTTGGCCAACTGGACGTGGCCGTTTTTAATTTTACGACTTCAGGTAGTTTCTATTGGTGTAGAAATTGTCAGAGCATATTGTGAAAGTATTTAAATGATGTTTATATCCCGTTTCAAAATATAAAAAAAAAAAAAAAAATCCAAAGTCAAAGCCTCTAGAATTTCTATAACAATGACAAGTCTATTTGTATGAATTTGAGGTGTTTGCACTAACTCAAATTCTCGATCTAGAGTTTAAAAAATTTCTAAAAAATTAGAGAATGTTTCTTTTTAGATGCTCTACAAGATAGAAAAAAAAAAACACGATAAAGATTTCTCTAAAAAATTTTTGAACAATGACAAGTCGATTTACTTGAATTTTGGTCAATGTGGTCTTTCATACTCGTAAACTGAATTGAGGAAAATTCTCAAAAAATTCATAAATCATTCTTTTTTGATGCTCTACAAGATAGAAAAAAAAAAACACGATAAAGATTTCTCTAAAAAATTTTTGAACAATGACAAGTCCATTTACTTGAATTTTGGTCAATGTGGTCTTTCATACTCGTAAACTGAATTGAGGAAAATTCTCAAAAAATTCATAAATCATTCTTTTTTGATGCTCTACAAGATAGAAAAAAAAAAACACGATAAAGATCTTTTTTTAAAAAAACGCTATTTCTGGAAAAATGTCCTAACTTTGGCCAACTGGACGTGGCCGTTTTTAATTTTACGACTTCAGGTAGTTTCTATTGGTGTAGAAATTGTCAGAGCATATTGTGAAAGTATTTAAATGATGTTTCTATCCCGTTTCAAAATATAAAAAAAAAAAAAAATCCAAAGTCAAAGCCTCTAGAATTTCTATAACAATGACAAGTCAATTTATATGGATTTAAAAGATTTTCACTGTCTCAAAGTCATAAAATAATCGTCGGAAAATTTCTAAAAAATCACAGAATGTTTGTTTTTTGATGCTCTACAAGATAGTGAAAAAAAATTTTAAAACATAATTTTTTATAATTTTTTAAATTAATTACAAGTTAGATTATATGAATTATGAAGATTTTCACTCCCTCAAACTCAAGAACTAAACGTGAGAAAATTTCGAAAAATTCATAGAATGTTTGTTTTTTGATGCTCTACAAGATAGTGAAAAAAAATATCGAAGAATAATTTTTTTTCAAAAAACGCTATTTCTGAAAAAATAGCCTAACTTTGGCCAACTGGACGCGGCCGTTTTTAATTTTACGACTTCAGGTAGTTTCTATTGGTGTAGAAATTGTCAGAGCATATTGTGAAAGTATTTAAATGATGTTTCTATCCCGTTTCAAAATATAAAAAAAAAAAAAAAATCCAAAGTCAAAGCCTCTAGAATTTCTATAACAATGACAAGTCTATTTGTATGAATTTGAGGTGTTTGCACTAACTCAAATTCTCGATCTAGAGTTTAAAAAATTTCTAAAAAATTAGAGAATGTTTCTTTTTAGATGCTCTACAAGATAGAAAAAAAAAAACACGATAAAGATTTCTCTAAAAAATTTTTGAACAATGACAAGTCGATTTACTTGAATTTTGGTCAATGTGGTCTTTCATACTCGTAAACTGAATTGAGGAAAATTCTCAAAAAATTCATAAATCATTCTTTTTTGATGCTCTACAAGATAGAAAAAAAAAAACACGATAAAGATTTCTCTAAAAAATTTTTGAACAATGACAAGTCCATTTACTTGAATTTTGGTCAATGTGGTCTTTCATACTCGTAAACTGAATTGAGGAAAATTCTCAAAAAATTCATAAATCATTCTTTTTTGATGCTCTACAAGATAGAAAAAAAAAAACACGATAAAGATCTTTTTTTAAAAAAACGCTATTTCTGGAAAAATGTCCTAACTTGGGGCAACTGGAAGTAGTCGTTTTCAATTTCACGACTCCAGGTAGTTCTTATTGGTGTAGACATAGTCAGAGCCAATTGTAAAAGTATTTTCTTGATGTTTCTATCGCGTTTAAAAATATAAAAAAAAAAAAAAATCCAAAGTCAAAGCCTCTAGAATTTCTATAACAATGACAAGTCAATTTATATGGATTTAAAAGATTTTCACTGTCTCAAAGTCATAAAATAATCGTCGGAAAATTTCTAAAAAATCACAGAATGTTTGTTTTTTGATGCTCTACAAGATAGTGAAAAAAAATTTTAAAAAATAATTTTTTATAATTTTTTAAATTAATTACAAGTTAGATTATATGAATTTTGAAGATTTTCACTCCCTCAAACTCAAGAACTAAACGTGAGAAAATTTCGAAAAATTCATAGAATGTTTGTTTTTTGATGCTCTACAAGATAGTGAAAAAAAATATCGAAGAATAATTTTTTTTCAAAAAACGCTATTTCTGAAAAAATAGCCTAACTTTGGCCAACTGGACGCGGCCGTTTTTAATTTTACGACTTCAGGTAGTTTCTATTGGTGTAGAAATTGTCAGAGCATATTGTGAAAGTATTTAAATGATGTTTATATCCCGTTTCAAAATATAAAAAAAAAAAAAAAAATCCAAAGTCAAAGCCTCTAGAATTTCTATAACAATGACAAGTCTATTTGTATGAATTTGAGGTGTTTGCACTAACTCAAATTCTCGATCTAGAGTTTAAAAAATTTCTAAAAAATTAGAGAATGTTTCTTTTTAGATGCTCTACAAGATAGAAAAAAAAAAACACGATAAAGATTTCTCTAAAAAATTTTTGAACAATGACAAGTCGATTTACTTGAATTTTGGTCAATGTGGTCTTTCATACTCGTAAACTGAATTGAGGAAAATTCTCAAAAAATTCATAAATCATTCTTTTTTGATGCTCTACAAGATAGAAAAAAAAAACACGATAAAGATTTCTCTAAAAAATTTTTGAACAATGACAAGTCGATTTACTTGAATTTTGGTCAATGTGGTCTTTCATACTCGTAAACTGAATTGAGGAAAATTCTCAAAAAATTCATAAATCATTCTTTTTTGATGCTCTACAAGATAGAAAAAAAAAAACACGATAAAGATTTCTCTAAAAAATTTTTGAACAATGACAAGTCGATTTACTTGAATTTTGGTCAATGTGGTCTTTCATACTCGTAAACTGAATTGAGGAAAATTCTCAAAAAATTCATAAATCATTCTTTTTTGATGCTCTACAAGATAGAAAAAAAAAAACACGATAAAGATTTCTCTAAAAAATTTTTGAACAATGACAAGTCCATTTACTTGAATTTTGGTCAATGTGGTCTTTCATACTCGTAAACTGAATTGAGGAAAATTCTCAAAAAATTCATAAATCATTCTTTTTTGATGCTCTACAAGATAGAAAAAAAAAAACACGATAAAGATTTCTCTAAAAAATTTTTGAACAATGACAAGTCCATTTACTTGAATTTTGGTCAATGTGGTCTTTCATACTCGTAAACTGAACTGAGGAAAATTCTCAAAAAATTCATAAATCATTCTTTTTTGATGCTCTACAAGATAGAAAAAAAAAACACGATAAAGATTTCTCTAAAAAATTTTTGAACAATGACAAGTCCATTTACTTGAATTTTGGTCAATGTGGTCTTTCATACTCGTAAACTAAACTGAGGAAAATTCTCAAAAAATTCATAAATCATTCTTTTTTGATGCTCTACAAGATAGAAAAAAAAAAACACGATAAAGATCTTTTTTTCAAAAAACGCTATTTCTGAAAAAATAGCCTAACTTTGGCCAACTGGACGCGGCCGTTTTTAATTTTACGACTTCAGGTAGTTTCTATTGGTGTAGAAATTGTCAGAGCATATTGTGAAAGTATTTAAATGATGTTTCTATCCCGTTTCAAAATATAAAAAAAAAAAAAAATCCAAAGTCAAAGCCTCTAGAATTTCTATAACAATGACAAGTCTATTTGTATGAATTTGAGGTGTTTGCACTAACTCAAATTCTCGATCTAGAGTTTAAAAAATTTCTAAAAAATTAGAGAATGTTTCTTTTTAGATGCTCTACAAGATAGAAAAAAAAAAACACGATAAAGATTTCTCTAAAAAATTTTTGAACAATGACAAGTCGATTTACTTGAATTTTGGTCAATGTGGTCTTTCATACTCGTAAACTGAATTGAGGAAAATTCTCAAAAAATTCATAAATCATTCTTTTTTGATGCTCTACAAGATAGAAAAAAAAAAACACGATAAAGATTTCTCTAAAAAATTTTTGAACAATGACAAGTCCATTTACTTGAATTTTGGTCAATGTGGTCTTTCATACTCGTAAACTGAATTGAGGAAAATTCTCAAAAAATTCATAAATCATTCTTTTTTGATGCTCTACAAGATAGAAAAAAAAAAACACGATAAAGATCTTTTTTTCAAAAAACGCTATTTCTGAAAAAATAGCCTAACTTTGGCCAACTGGACGCCGTTTTTAATTTTACGACTTCAGGTAGTTTCTATTGGTGTAGAAATTGTCAGAGCATATTGTGAAAGTATTTAAATGATGTTTCTATCCCGTTTCAAAATATAAAAAAAAAAAAAAAAATCCAAAGTCAAAGCCTCTAGAATTTCTATAACAATGACAAGTCAATTTATATGGATTTAAAAGATTTTCACTGTCTCAAAGTCATAAAATAATTGTCGGAAAATTTCTAAAAAATCACAGAATGTTTGTTTTTTAATGCTCTACAAGATAGTGAAAAAAAATTTTAAAAAATAATTTTTTATAATTTTTTAAATTAATTACAAGTTAGATTATATGAATTTTGAGGATTTTCACTTCCTCAAAGTCAAGAACTAATCGTGAGAAAATTTCTAAAAAATCATAGAATGTTTTTTGTTCGATGCTCTACATGATAGAAAAAAAAAATATCGAAAAATAATTTTTTTTCAAAAAACGCTATTTCCGAAAAAATGGCCTAACTATGGGCAATTGTATGTGGTCGTTTTCAATTATACGACTCCAGGTGGTTTCTATTGGTGTAGACAGAGTCAGAGCTTATTGTAAAAGTATTTTTTTGATGTTTCTATGGCGTTCAAAAAAATAGAAGTTAAAAAAAAATCAATGTCAAAGCCTCTAGGATTTTTCTACCAAAGACAAGTCTATTTATATGAAGTTGAGGTGTTTGCACTAACTCAAATTCTTGATCTAGAGTTCAAAGAATTTCTAAAAAATTAGAGAATGTTTCTTTTTTGATGCTCTACAAGATAGAAAAAAAAATCACGATAAACTTCACTCTAAAATTTTTTAGAACAATAACAAGTCAATTTTCACGGAATCCAATTGTCTTGATAATTCAAACTCGTAAACGAAACTCAGGAAAATTCTGAAAAAATTACAGAATGTTGCTCTTTCAATGCTCTACAAAATAGAAAAAAAAAATCACGATAAAGATCTTTTTTTCAAAAAACGCTATTTCTGAAAAAATAGCCTAACTTTGGCTAAGTGGACGTGTCCGTTTTTAATTTTACGACTCCAGGTGGTTCCTATTGGTGTAGACATAGTTAGAGTATATTAAAAAAGTATTAACTTTATGTTTCTATTGCGTTTAAAAAAAATAGAAATAAAAAAAATAAATAAATGTCAAATCCTCTAGGAATTTTTCTTCCAATTACAAGTTTATTCATATGAATTTGAGGTGTTTGCACTCCCTCAAATCCTTGATCTATAGTTCGGAAAATTTTAAAATATCAGAGAATGTTTTTTTTTTAATGCTCTACAAGATAGAAAAAAAAAATATCGAATAATTTTTTAGAATTTTTTATTTCAATTACAAGTCAATTTATATGAATTTAGAGGATTTACACTATCTAAAAGTCATGATCTAATCGTGGGAAAATCGATCAATAATTGACTCTGAAAAATTTATTTTAACCAAAACGTCTCATTTCCACAAAGATTATTATATTCAGAGGTAGATGTTGGCGTCAAAGTCCAATAAAATTTTTAAATGAATAAAAATAATCCATTTTATGCTTTAAATCAACGTCTTACATTGTCGTTAACTCAATTCAATCATAATCCCATGTAATTTTAACTTAGAAAAATTATAATCGACCAAAATGCCCTATTTCTACAAAACTGACTCTGGCTTTAATTCTAATAAAAAATTAACAAAGTATAGCCTGAATAATCTACTGTGTGTGATGATCATAAATGGTTGTTGATTGTTGTGAGGATATACAAGGGAGAATATTATACATATATAAAAAAAAAAAAATATATATATATAATAAAGAAGAAAAAAGTTGCGACCGGCTCACCCATGTTTGCTAAGCAATCAAGCCCAATCATTAACCCCCCTATGTGAAACAGTAGGTTCATATTCTCAACGCTTCTTTCGTTTTTATATCGATAATATTAATTGGTTAAAGTCGTTTATGATAGACCACTAATTTTTTTTATTTTATTAATATACAATGCTTTTTAAATTTCCTATTGTATTTGATTGTTATTTT